>SMSQ01019850.1:9215-20352 GCA_019453375.1 Ctenoplectra terminalis | reverse complement strand
ACCATACCAACATAACCATATCGAAAGAAATACACTAAATCCTACAACAAAATGAACTAAGCCAACTTTATTGCATGTTCACCAACTCAGAGCTTCCTATTTATCTCCGTAATAAAACTAACGATTCGTACATACACGCGACAGAGGTTGCTCGAAATGCCTGCTAACTCATTCTCGAGAAAACGCGTAGGTATTGTCCTCGCCAAAGAAAACAGAGTTAAGTCCACCGGAGCCTACGGCGAGTATCCCCTATCGTAAGCAATTGTGTCCATGGACACGCAGCAACAGCAACAAGTCAGCTGCTGGCCGGTGACACGACGAGATCTCGCGCCTTTTCGTGATTTTCTGCTGGACGCTCTTAGGCGTGTCGGGCCGATAGTAAGCCGACAAATCGCGCTGCCATTGTGATATCCTTGTCAAACTACCGTTCCGTGGGTTTTCGTTCGATCGCGTAGAATGGAGCACTTGGGCGTTCGGTTGTAACTTTGGCAGATAAGATCTCAACTGCCTGTTGCCGTGTGGACGGTTCGCGGGAAATTTTTCTTCCGATCGCGACTATTTTAGTAGCTCCGCGCTGGACTGTCGTTTGTGCACTTCAAAGTGGGTGTTAATGGAATTCCATCTTTTTCGCGCCATTTCTTAGGCGATGTTTAATAGAGCGGTCCGAGGAGAAATGGCCGATCGCAGGCAGTTTTTATCGTCGTATAAAATATTTCTGAGGCTTCTATGTTACGAACGTTGCTTTATTCGTTGTGGGGTTTATCGGTTGGTCGTTGATGTGGGTGTTGAAAAAAATTAGAAAGTTTTTTTGCGCTTTGTAACATAGGGGGTTTGTCATGCGTCTCGATTTGTTTTTTCATGAAATTGAATTTTGATGAAATTGAGTTTTCATGAAATTGAATTTTGATGAAATTGGCTTTTGATGAAATTGAATTTCGATGAAATTAACTTTTGATGAAATTGAATTTCGATGAAATTAATTTTTGATGAAATTGACTTTTGATGAAATTGATTTTTGATGACATTGACTTTTCGATAAGGAGAAAGGTTGACGCGGGTATCCATGACGACACTTTTGTTACATTTCTATTTCGTTTCCACTTAGGGTTACCATTTATAAAAAAAGCGATCTAAGATAGAAAGGATTAAAATCCCGGATTATTCCGCTTGAAACCTGGACGCTTCTGTTTTTTAGATTAGGTAGAATACTCCAAGATGGAAACTTTGCTAAATTATAGATTGCAATCGTATCCGGATAGCACTGTGTTTGCATTTAACCCTTAACGGACGTAAGTCACCTCTGACGTGACGACAGTACTTCGTCGCTGCGGTCGTATGGCACGTATGAGATGACAAGACGGATCGTGTTGAAACTTGGTGTCTGTAAACGTGCAACGGAAAACCATTCCTTCCTGTTGGAGATTGTTTCGAAAAATATCATACTTTGAAAACTTACAAATAATTGTTTGAAACTCATACATTTGTAATGCTCCTTCAAAAAATAAATACAGGTAACTCTGCTATAACACGGAAGATAGATTCCTAGAAAATTTCGTGCTGTATGAAACCGTATTATAGAAGACCTAGAGCAGTACAAAAAGGGAGGTTACGTTCCGAAAACTTATTAAACTCAAACATTTTTTTTAATTCCATATAAACAACTTAATTTTTTATACAGCATAACTATTATATAGCATAACTTGTCGAAGCGACAAAGCGACTCCCTGTTTTTCATCTTACTTTTACAATGAGTTGATATTCAACTGAAATAAAACAATTGATCTCGATCAGCGGATGAAATTAGAAAAATAGTTATAATTCGTAATAATTAGGTTAATCCAAAAATTGAAAGATGCGTCAAAACGAATGACAGATGTCGTGGAACATTGATTTTGATTGAAGGCTTCGCAATTTTGCGCTACAACGTAACTTGCAGCTGCATTCGCCAATAATTCCACTTTAAATAATCACTTGCTACTATTATTATGAAGAGATAAAGTTTTGTATGAAACAGAGGACGTGGCAACAATTTTTATGACCTAGATATATGTAGTCAAGGTTCTAAATATTTTTTTCTGAACTGTAATTAATTTTTATGGTCATAAAAAATATTTCTAACACGGTGTATCGTGAAAGTTATCTTAATAGTTTTATTGATTTATTGTCTAGAGTTTTTTTATGTTTCTTTATTGACAGTTAGTAGAATAATCTTGAGAAAATGATTAAACTGTGGATTTTATAGTCGTGAATAAAATACTGGTTTGTGTCACATGTACGTACTATTTTAATAGATTTGATGATTTATGGTATTCTTGAATAAATTATGTACCCGATCGTAATTGTGTCCCTATTTTATACAATAATTGATATTCAAAATATTTTTCAAACCTCAATATTTCTAATGATTCATATAATTATTAAAAAAATGTTGAGATAAAATATTTTCTACCGAATAGAATATCTGTTTAAAAACAAAAAGTTAGAAACATCCAAAAAATCTAACATATTTAAAATCATGAAACAGAAATAGACTTATAACAGCTTAAAAGATACTATCATACAGTATTTCTTTCCAAATCCATAAATATCAGAATTAATTTCATTTCTCTATCCTCCTTTTGTTCACATTTTAGTAAAAAGTGTAAATTTCAACAGCAATACTAAAAGCTTAAAAAAAGAAAAGACAAAAGTCAAGAAAAAAACAATACCCGTTCCATAAATAACATTATCCATTAAAACTCCAGAAATAAACTCGAAAGTACAAGACATTAAAACGCAAACATCTATAAAATCCGGACACAACGAACCCAGATGCGATCCAACTTTAACAAGCAAAAGCGTGCAGCCAATACAAAAGGAGAACCGTCAACAAGAACAAACAGCTTACAGAAAAGTTGCCTTATTCTCCCTCTGGAAATACCTCATACCGTTGGCGTTGCACAACTCTGCCCCCTCTCGCTCTATCCTTTTCTCTCTCCACCTTTAATTAGCGGGCGCCAATTTTTCGAATCGGCCTACACGAGAGCGTAGCCGGTTGATTGCACGTACCAGCACATCGATCTCATCCAAAGTCGACAAATCACGGCTGCATTGTGCGAGATCGTGCTCGAACTACCGTCTAACTACCAGATCGTATCCCGACTCACCGGTTGAAGGGACAGAGCAACCTAGGCTGGTCGCGGAATGTTCTTAACGAGTGTTCCAGCGGATCTAAGGATATGCTCCTGGATCCCTGACTACCGTACCGCAATTCGATCGCAGAATCACGAATGGATTAACGTGATTTAATTCGACAAATAGCGGTAGCCTTACAGAATCGTTAAGCCGACACGATGTTGCAACTCATCCACAACCTCGACGAAGATGAAAGCGGTAATTTCGATGACTGACGATCGAATTGTGTTGTTTGGCGTCCTGCTCGTGTTTGATGGTCTTTTAACAGCTTGTTAAGGGTATTGTGTAGGATATCGTAGCGAATGGACTGAGTGACCGATCCGAGTGAAACTTGGTGGGTGTTATAAATATTGGGTGTCGGAAAAAGGTTGCTGCGGATTTATGCTGCAAAATTCACGGAGTTCCAACTTTCCTGATCGTTATTGATTTCTGTAGCTCTTCTCCGAATTTTATTAAACTTATATATTTCATTAAAATCTCGAGTTCTGATTGGGAAAAATAAATTAACCGCTGTTTCGATCTCGTTATCGTTTTCAATTTTCCTCGAATTTGGAATAATCTCGAACCACATTTGTATGCTCTCTTTTTAGTAACAGAACGTTCTCTACAAACACTACAAATACGTTTCGCTACATTTGCCGCTGTATTCTCATAATTAACCCATTCGCTGCCAAGTAGGACGAGTATACTCGTCTTGGCAATGCATGACACTCTGCCAAAGACGAGTATACTCGTCCTACTTTAAATATGTTATAACATGCAGGCTTTTGAATTAGCAAATTTTTTGTGGCCACATACATAAATATAGAAATTACTATTTATAGTAAAAAACTTGAAAAAATACTACAAATAAAATTTTTTACAAAAATTATACTTTATTTCTTATTTAAAGAGAATGATCTTTTACAAAAAATATAAATAGGAATGGGAATGACTTCATATAATTTAGGCTTGGCAGCGAATGGGTTAAATTCTTACAAAGCTTAGAATAAACTCGAACCAGTTACGCTTTGCTTTTTACTTATTTTTTAACTTATTATTGCGCTCACATATTTCTTTGCCATTTTAAAATACATATTTTGNTGGGAATGACTTCATATAATTTAGGCTTGGCAGCGAATGGATTAAATTCTTACAGAGCTTAGAATAAACTCGAACCAGTTACGCTTTGCTTTTTACTTATTTTTTAACTTATTATTGCGCTCACATATTTCTTTGCCATTTTAAAATACATATTTTGTATTGAAATTTGTTATATTCAATGCTCTACAAGCATTTTAATTGAGTTAATGTTAATACACCGAATCATTTGAGTAATAGGTTGTCCCGAAAGTTTCTTCCGTTACCTTCACGCAGCAAGTTGGTCTGGCAGTGTTCATTTAAACATACAGCCTTATTTGTTAAACGAGACATGGAAAAAGGTAATGGTGCAAAATAGATCCGATGTAACATGATACTATACTGTAAAACAAAAAATATTACGCATCCATTGTTCATTAACCCTTTGGCTTACGATTTCTTCAATCTTCATACATATTAGCAATTATTTATTATATATTTATTATATATTCACCGCTTTGACACTCTGTTAAACGCAAAGTATTGAAATATGACACGTATTTTGTATTTGTTAATTTTCAATCTTGTAAATTTAAGTTACAGTTAAACCTTTCCGATCCGAGCTACGTTTGACTCTTTAACTTAACTAATTCATATTCAATAATATACTTTTAAAAACTGTCAATAATTTGACTGAATTTTCACATTTTCATTGCCAGTAAGATATCTAGATAGAAAATTGTCCATTAAATAACATTTTAATGTAAAAGGATATGTTTCGTATCCTAAAACTGAAAACAATGAAACAAAGTAAAATGTCGAGTCTGCCCCGACATAAGACCGCAAAGTTTAAAGTTAAAATTGAACTTTATCATAAATATTGTGCGTTTTTATTGTATCTTATCCAGAATCGGCGCCACGAGTGTGACTCGTCATTATAAGACAAAGGGTTAATAAAATAAAAGAAACTTTTGAAACAACCTAATATATTCAGAAACACCATCTGTCCGAATAAATTTGTCCGGTACTGTACTTATTACATTAACGGAGTCAAGGTTACTTCTCGAACATCTTATTACACCAATCTTTAATTTTACTTCATTTAAACATAAATGTAGTTGATACGTTTAAATCCAAAAAGTGTACTTTAACCGAAGTTGTAACATGTCCTGCTTACATCCAATCCACTTAATAAACCTGACCATGAAGAATTGTAAACGACGCGCACAGATTGCGAAGAAAGGATCAAAGAACCATTTGTTAATATAGTTTTTACGAAAAAACAAAAGTACAAACATATCAGTTGTGTCTGGAAAAGCGAGTTTGTACATTTTTCGATTTCTTCACCACGCATTACTGGACACAGTATCTTCTTATAGACCAAAAGGAAACATCGGACGACAAATTACACGACACTCAGCTCTCAGGTCCAAGATGTATGATGTCAAATCCAACGCTAATCCCTTGCTATGGATCCAATTAGGTGTCACACGCAAGATAAAAGACATCATAAACATGCTCATGACAAATTAGTCTGGCAATGCGTATCGCTGAGATTAAAGAATCTCGATGAAACTGATACCACCGAGAAACAACCATGAGTTACTAAATGTTTCGTGTCTCCAAACAGTATTTCGAATCATTTGCATGTTGTAATATTATTGATACATTGATCGTTATGTAAATTTTGTCATTGATCGATAAAAATGCAAACCACCACCGTCGTACTACCGGTCTTTCGAAGTTTCAGCATATATTTTACTCTGTACCACCTACTCGTGCTATAATTAGACTCGAAGAACTTCGTTATTAACTTTCTATAACCTGAGTTTTGTTTATTTCTGCCAAGAAAAAAAGAAAGAAAAAACTGTGATTAATTAAAATGTTTTTTTTTATTTTAATCAAAAATTTTGAAATTAATGATTATTGTAAATATCTAGGTTAGTGTAACTGATTATAGTTTTTTTTACTTTAATCTAAAATTTGGAAATTAATGATTATTGTAAATATCTCGGTTGCTATAATTGATTTTTTTTTTTTTATTTTAATTTAAAGTCTAAAAATTAATGATTATTCTAAATATCTCGGTTGCTATAATTGATTACAGTTTTTTATTTTAATCTAAAATTTAGAAATTAGTGATTATTGTAAATATCTCGGTTGGTGTCAATATAATATTATACCAACAAAATATAATAGTACAGTAATAAGAAAATAAAATAAAATTTAATAAAATACGGACATATGGGTATGTAACTCCAAATCACATGGCGTTACAGAGAGTTAACTCAATCTTGCTATCCTCTTCGCTGTATTGATCTGTATATCAACAGTGTTTTTCGTCTCTAGATTACCATACTGAAAGGGTCAACAAATTTATAATAAAGAAAAGTTTATGTTAAAATAATAAAACGGACCTACCACTGATTAATTGTTTACATCATGCAGCTATAGATTTTTGAAAATTCCGTGCGGTTTTCAGCTTAGCGTCTCCTCGAAAATCACTCGTCGTAAAATGTTAACAAACATTTTACTTAAAACTTATTAATGTCTAGTGACTTAGGGACAAAAATGTATACGTAGAGCCACCAACTAACTAGAATGGAACCACCAAGACAAATTCAGGTTTGGCGATGCGTAATAAAACAATCATAAACAATAACAACAACAAATTTAAATTGTACACCTTTACCATATTCAGCTATAGATTTTTGAAAATTATCTGTAGTCTTCAGGTGACAATGAGCGTCTTCTCGAAAATCACCCGTCGCAAATGTGTTAACAAGTATTTTACTTAAAACTTATTAGTGTCTAGTAACTTACTTAAAACTTATTAGTATCCAGTAACTTATACAAACTAATTAATGTCTAGTCACTTACAAAAACTTATTAGTGTCTAGTCACTTACATGTATATGTAGAGCCACCAATTAACTGGAATAGAACTACCAAGACAATTTCACGTTTGGCAATGCAACATAAAACAGTCACAAACAACAACGATAACAAATTTAAATTGTACGCCTTTATCGTGTTCAGCTATAGATTTTTGAAAATTATCTGCGGCCTTCAGCTGACAATGAATGTCTCCTCGAAAATCACCTGTCGCGAATGTATTAACAAGCATTTTACTTAAAACTTATTAGTGTCCAGTGACTTAGAGACAAAAGTGTATACGTAGAGCCAGCAACTAACTGGAATGGAACCACCAAGACAAATTCAGGTTTGGCGATGCGACATGAGGCGAAGCGAGGTGAGACACGACGCTGTTGAAGCTTCAAAGCATCTCTGCTGATTGTGTGCTCATGTCCAGTAGTTCGTTGACCTTACAGTTTCAAGGCCGGGCTAAACTCATCTGAATACCTACATTGGGCCGCGACGAATCTGAGCAAAAAAAGAAACACGCACTAACTGACCAAAGGATAACGACCTGCTGAACGATTATGAATGAGAAAGACCGTGCTGATAATTTTGGACGAGAACGAAAATGACTAAAGTTTGTTAGTCTTGACAGGGAAGCACGTAAAGGTGTTAATTATGTATTTTTATTTGGTGAACAAAGAAGTTGAGTGATGTTCTTTCTTTTTGTGTAATTGGAAAAGAAAAAAGATGTATGGTGAATTTCTTGTGATTTTAAATGCGAGGAATTTTGGCGATTTTGTTCGTTTTGTGTTCGAAAGAATTTCTTATGTACAGTATTGTGCAAAAGTCTTAGATCACCTGCCAAAAAAAATATTTTGCTATTTTAGAAACGAATTTAAAATGAATTGATATTATTTTTATTTTTCTTGTATTTATTTATTTCTTTTAAGAATTAGATTCACGAGGTGTTAATTGGATTGAGAAATTTTGATTAATTTAAAATAATTTTACTTTCATTACACGATAGTATTTTTTTTTCTTTTTCTGGAAAATTGTTGAAAAAATTTTAATAAACTCATTTTGCATTTCCTGCCATTCTATTATCGACAATTCAAGAAGCTGATTTTTTACTTTTTGACTTCCTTCGCGTGTTTCTTCTACACTTTGCATACGTGTTTCATAATATTTTAATCAAACCTCTGCTTATTACAGAATTTTTAAAACATAAAATACAATTTTTAAAACATAAAACACACGATAAAACAGCAATTAAAAAATATGTTTAATTACAATTACAAGATCAATAATGCAGATGGTCTAAGACTTTTGCACACTAGTGTAATTGTGTTGAATAGAAATACTAATTTAATTTCTTAGTCTGAAGTTTCTGCATTTTACAATTTCATTTAATTTTCATTTGTTGTAAGTGGAATAATAACTTGGGGAGATTACTGGACTTTTTTATTGGACAGAAGATAATACAAAAATAATAAAAATCTAAGAAATTACTAATACCACCACCATACGCGCCAGATTTCGTCTCTAAAAGCTACTACCTTGTTTGAACTCTACAAACTTCGTTAAATAAAAAAACAATAAAAAATGGTGACTAATAAGGGAAGTTCGGCGACTCGACAATTAACACTGAAAATGCGGATAATTTTAACATAGCTGATCGCTCTAAACGCAAAAAAGAAACGAAAAAAAAATATTTTACTAAAATAAAATCATGATACTAGACAATATAAGATTTTTTTTATTGCATTTATTTTATTTTTACTTTAGTGGTATGTAACCCACAGATATTAGCAAAAATTGTTGTTCGTATACCAAACACGCCTCTGGCTATAATTTTAGTATGTGGTTTATAATTCACACCCGCAGTTGAAGGGTTAAAAAAAAATATGAATCCTTGCAAAAATATACTTCAAACGACTCTAATAAAGAAACATTTTTCTGTCCATTTCTTGAAACAGTCCTAGGGGTGAAAACACCTACTCAAAACAATTTCAAGTTTTCATATCACTGTACATATTTACGAAACCGTACAACATACAAAAAAAGAAAGTTAAATTCTAAGTTATAAGATTTTTAACGCCCTACATTTCTGTGATAAAAAATTAGCAAACATTTTCTAATTATGAAAAAGACATTTTGTTAAAACTTTTTGGAAACGATAGTTATTTTGTCCTAGTAAAAACGAAAATTTCTAAGCAAGCTTTATTCGTAATAATAAATAAGCATTACGATTTTCCGTTATGTTTTTATAATTTGGGAATAGTACACGTCGGTTGGTTGGTTCTTCGACTACCTGATTTCGAATTGATGATTTAAACAGAGTCTTGGTATGCGGTCGTGACGAATTCTGAACGACTTAATAAATTTACTCAAGACCGTAGAAAGTATAAAGATCGTTTACGGTTCGCTGAGCATGCCGCTGACCATTGATACGCCATTGATACGGTTATTACCGGTGGATTTCTCATTTTGCGCCAACCGTGACTTACCTGCGCCGCAACGACGGCTTCCTGGATTGAAATCTATTGTGGATCGTATATTGACTAACTCTATGATTCGATCGAGTTTATTTACGGACCAGATTTCTGGTTGTACTTAAAAGTTGGGAGTTTAAGGAGTTGACTAGCGTTCTTTGTAAAAGTATAGTTCAAACGACTCTAATAAAAAACAAATTTTCTGTTCATTTCTTGAAACAGTCCTAGGGGTGAAAACACCCACTCAAAACAATTACAAGTTTTCATATTGTAAAAATTCATTGCAAAAAAAAAAGAAAGTTAAATTCGAAGTTATAAGATTTTTAACGCCCTACATTTCTGTGATAAAAAATTAGCAAACATTTTCTAATTATGTAAAAGACATTTTTTGAAATTTTTTTGGAAATGGTAACTATTAAAAACTGTCCTAGTAAAAACAAAAATTTCTAAGCAAGCTTTATTCATAATAATAAATAAGCATTTCGATTTTCCGTTATGTTTTTATAATTTGGGGTAATAGTACAGGTCGGTTGGTTGGACCAGATTTCTGGTTGTACTTAAAAGTTGGGAGTTTAAGGAGTTGACTAGCGTTCTTTGTAAAAGTAAAATACAGTTAGACAATAAAACTCTCCATCGGAAAATGTTTTGGGTGCCGCTTCCACCCTCGCGGTAAAACATTTCGAAAAAACCCAAAGTACACTAACCGGCATACCTGACAAGGTAAACGGTAATAAGGCTTTTAGACTATAAGAAAGGACGTGGCTTTTAGCCGGTACGAAGTGTAATTCGGTATAGGAAGGACATAGTTCCTGGTTGTATTATTGTATCATCAAATATATATTTTTTAACGTTTTCTCAAAATTAGACTACCTTTTCTACATATCCCTCGATATTCTTAACACTAGAACTACCGACGATTAAAGCATACTTATTTCTACCGCAAAAATCATAATGAACGGTATATGAAAAAATACGCAATGCAAGGTAAACAAAGCTTTCTCTACATTTTTAACAGAAAATCACGGAAAACTGCCTCTGAGATGCCATAGTCAATTTATAAAATTTTTGTAAAAAATTACGAATGGGTCATTTTGACCACTTTGGTAGTTCTAGTGTTAAGTAATTATTCTTTCGGATTTTATGGAAGTTTTAGATCGATTGGTTGATTAATGTGACGAGTAGACTGAATGTTTGAACAGGTAAAGGAGAAACTGGGGCTAGTTGGCTAATTTTTAACATATCTAATTTTTATAAATAAGACATCGGTATTTTGTTAACTATTTGTATATTAAAAGCTTATACATTTGCTTGGATATATAAGAATAATTTTGAAAATCGCTTTAATTGAGTCTAGATTGTAATTTTGATTTATTTAGATTAATAAGAGCAATAAGTCAACAAACTCCAAAATTGATTTCATACTTAGTTTTAGGAAAGAATAACGGTATTAACCCTTTCGCTTCGAGCGCCGGATATATCCGGCATCCGCGCGGCGACTTGTGCGTACGAGCGCCGGATATATCCGGCATCCACACGGCGACCTGTGCGTAC
>SMSQ01019849.1:0-18300 GCA_019453375.1 Ctenoplectra terminalis | reverse complement strand
TTTAAGTCTCCTGTATTATTCCCTAGAAACTATATACTTCTTATTAGACGAGAGAAATATAAAAAATTCTAAGCTATGAAAACTGAGAAATCTAACTATTCTATTTGGTTATTCTTCAAGTGACATTATTTCTAGTTGTTTTTAAGGCTCTTGTATTATTCCCTAGAAACTGTATACTTCCTATCAAACGAGAGAAATATTAAAAATTCTGAGCTATGAAAACTGAAAAATCTAACCACTATTCTGTTCGGTTACTCTTCAAGTGACATTATTTCCGATTACTTTTAAGACTCCCTCTGTATTATTCCCTGGATACTATGCACTCCTTGTTCGACGAGAAAAATACTAAGAATACCAAAACACGAGAACCGAGACATCTAACCACTATCTTGTCCCCTTGCTCTTCAACTGACATTATCTCGAACTACTCTTTGAATCCTCCTTCTGTATCAGTCCCTAAGGACCATACAAAGGCCTGTTTCATTCGTCGAACAATTCTTGAGCACGGTTATTAGGAAGCAACGGCAAACGACCGGTGGAAATTGGCGTGGCACTTTGTATCGCGACTTAATACGATATCCCACACAGAACCGAGTTTCTGAAGTTGAATTGCACGTCAGCCAGAGAAGTTAGGCAACATTATGCTGCGAGCCACGCAAAACGATATTGCTTCCGATGCTTATTATCAGCGAACGGATTAAACGGGCAAGGTTTATAGAGGAAGCTAGTTTACACTACGCTGGTATTACATTCCGATTTTTTGCTCGATAAAATGCATACTGCTTTAGCTCGAGAAGGAAGCAGACACCCTTAGAAATCCATTGGTTGTTCTTGTTTAATTATTTTTATGTCGCGGTACAATAAAGTTCTCGGAATTGTGATAAACGTAATGTGAGGTTAGGTTCGTAATGTGGGATAAATTATGCGAGATATTTGTGTATTTATTTGAATTTTAATCATTGAAAATTTTAGTAATTTTTGTAACTGCAGTGGAATAAATTATAATACTTTGTTTTTAAATATAGAAAAAATTTAGCAATTAATTTATAGCTTGGGAAACTTAGATCTTAATAAGATTAGTAATTTTAGTGATTGAATATTGAAATAAGTTGTAATCTATTTTTCTCTTAGAATTTATTTCAATTTTAATTATTGAAAATTTGAGTAATTTTTATAACTGCAGTGGAATAAATTATAATGCTTTGTTTTTAAATATAGAAAAACTTTAGTAATTAATTTATAGCTTGGGGAACTTATATCTTAGCAGGGTTAGTAATTTTCAGTGATTGAATTAGAATAAATTATAATTTATTTTAATGATTGAAAATTTTAGTAATATTAATAACTGAAATGGAATAAATAATAATATGTTTTTTACAAAAATATAAACTCAAAACGAAATTTATATACGAAAAATGTGCAAAATAAATTTCTGCCGATAAAAACCTATCGATTTAGATCAAAGTGGACTAATAATATTAAAAAACTCTATATTTTATTATACCCATGAAAATGATCCAATCGACGCCAGTAAACCTAGCGTTAACAAAGTTAGTTCAGTTCTCCCTGTCATCATGCTCTCGTTACTCCATCCTTTTCCAATATAATTTATTTATTGTACAACAAATGTCCCTTCGGATCCTCTGTCTCCAACAAAATCCAACAGTACGTGTACCAAATATATATAAAAAAAAAAAAAAAAAATAGGATAAATAAAATATAAGATCGTCCACTTATTTCCAAGCAACTTAATAATGTACAAGTACTTCGTTAACTTTCGAAAGAGGCCAGAATGGGACACCGTTTGCCAGCCCCGGCCACCGATTACGACAGGCTGTATAAGTTAATCGGTCGACACGAAAAGAAGACACGAGATGAACGGTCGACGAACTTGTCGTAATGCAAAGTCACCGCGGTCGCAAGTGGGGGCAAGAAAATCGATGCAACTGTTAATACGAGTGATTCATCGGTGCTCAATTACCGTGCAAACGTACAACATGTTACGTACTCGTCTTCATCGAGGGCAACATTGAAACCATCCGTCGTCACGGCGAGGCAATAGACTTTAACGGGCTCATTATCTCCCTTTACGTTGTGAAAAAGTGTTACGAGCTTGAACCGTGCCACGAAGGCACGGAGCTTATGGTCGATCTATTGTATTTTTGAGGTATTAGGTCAGGTGTCACCCTATAACCAGTATTTATTTATTATTTTTTTAATTTTTTTTCGTGATGGAAAGTTGAAAGCTCATTATGTGTATATGTATTTTTTTTTAGGGATTTTATAATATAGTTCTGATATTTGTAATTTTTTTTCTGATCAGTGTTTCAGTATCGTTATGGATTTTTTTTTTAGGGGTACAAAATTATATATATTACATAGAAAATATTTTTATTATTCCTGAGATGGTGTAGTATAAAATAATCTTTATTTTTTTTTTTTTTTAGGAGTATAAAAATGGTTTTCTATTTTTTTAGGGGTATAAAAATGGTTTTCTATTTTTTTAGGGGTATAAAAATGGTTTTCTATTTTTTTTATCCCTTTTTCAGTGTTGTAATATTGTTGTAGATTATTTGTGAGACGATTTAATGCAGGATAATTTTTTTTTTCTGTGAGTCCAAGAATGGCTTTTTTTTTATATACATTTTTTAATCATTATTTTGGTAAATGTTTGAACGTTGTTATGGACTTTTTAAAATATTCGTATCATTCGTCAGATGACACAATTCCCAAGAATTTTATTTCCATATTGCTGCAATCTTTTACGAAAGATAGGGTGTCGAAAATATGCTCCCTAAGCGGTTTAAGACAAAATAAATGTTACACAACGGTAAATCATTTCTTGCTACCCATTACGATTCGTTCCGGCGATAAAATCACGGGTGTTGTTTAAAAACAATTTAACTTGTCGCGCATGGGCAACGTGGTGCAGAATATTAATATGCACTTCCGCAGAGGATGCACTTCTGTAAGTACACAGAGGGTACCATCATGTTTCCATGCTGACAAAAATTTAAAGGAAACTATCAGAGTTAGGTTTGGGTTGGATACATTCAATTCTAACAAAGATAAAAACAAACACAAAAATTGTATAAATTAAAAAATACCGCAGTAGATTTAAACAATAATCCAAACCTAACCCAAATCACTTATTCGCTAAAAAGTGCAGCTTTCAGTGTAAAAAGTTTCCCAAAAAATTAAAAATGCGAAAAATATACATCATGTACAATGTAAAAAAGAAAAATAAATTTTCAGAACCTTGGAACGACAAACTGTACATAATAATCCAAACCTAACCCTAAANATAATTCTTTCAGACTGCTCCAAGAAGCTGTGGAAAGCTGTTCCAATGATACCGATTCACGGATCATCTTACACCAAGCATTTATCCAATAGTTTTATTTTTTATTTTTTTATTTTTGATAACAAGATTTGCTGAAGTATTATGATTNGTTAGGTTTGGGTTGGATACATTCAATTCTAACAAAGATAAAAACAAACACAAAAATTGTATAAATTAAAAAATACCGCAGTAGATTTAAACAATAATCCAAACCTAACCCAAATCACTTATTCGCTAAAAAGTGCACCTTTCAGTGTAAAAAGTTTCCCAAAAAATTAAAAATGCGAAAAATATACATCATGTACAATGTAAAAAAGAAAAATAAATTTTCAGAACCTTGGAACGACAAACTGTACATAATAATCCAAACCTAACCCTAAACACTGACTTTCTAAAAAAGTGCAACTTTCAATATAGAAAGTCTCCCAAAAAAATTAAAAATGAGAAAATCATACATCATGCAAAATATAAAAAAGAAAAATAAGTTTTCAGAACTTTAGAACGACAAATTATACACAATAATCCAAACCTAACCCTAAACACTGACTTTCTAAAAAGTGCAGCTTTAAATATAAAAAGTTTCCCGAAAAATTAAAAATAGGAAAAGCATAATCCAATAATCCAAACCTAACCCAAAACGCTTACTATCTAAAAAAGTGTAGCATTCAATATAGAAAGTCTCCTAAAAAATAAAAAAGTAAAAAAAAAAATACATTATGCAAGGCATAAAAAAATAAAAAATAAATATTCAGAACCTTATCTACCACAAAATAAACTTCCATCTATTCCCTGTAAAATATGCATTAGCGTAAACATCCACAGTCTACTACTCATCACCCTAATAGTTTCCCACGCAGGCACACATAACCTCATTATGTCTCACGATCAAACTCTCCACCAATGTTCCAACCTCTCAACGACAATGCAATTCCCCACCCCCCAACGCCAAATAAAATTCTCTCCTTATACGTGTCCATCCAACGTTGAGAAGACACGTGTTATCGGGACACCGTCACGGTTGTTATCGAACAAGAGTTTCCGATAACATTGTTTCTTGTCATGCAAATCGGCATTTTCTCTTACGTCAAGTGGAAACACGTGCATAACAACGAGGTAAACCGAGAACTTCTGGATTCGGTGTTCCTTTCGTATCAATTTCGGTCACCTACGCCTACTTCCGGAAGCAGCCGGATGGACGGCCGGAAGTCGTGGGCGTATTCAAATCGCGATCGAGATCGATCCGTTGAAAGGAGAGACTCGGTTAGAGAAATTGGAACAGCAATTGTAACGGGTGTATAGTTTTTATAATTTTGTATCGAGAAGAGTCTTCTAGGAATTCGTTTGAAGAGAAAATTAAATTGCGAAACACGGTTATACTGAATTTTAATTGGGGACAAGTTGGAATAAATAATATTTTAAATATTTGCAATATTTGCAAGGATAACGATGATAAATATTAAACAGAATTTAGTTGTCAACGGTTGCACGAAATTAGTTTTAATTGACGATGTTTGCTTCTCTGTGATTTAAATAATTTTTGCGAAAAAAAAAAAAAAATGTAATTTTCCCGAGCAACGATGATTTGATTGTTCAAAGAGTTTCAGCTTGTCTGCCTCGAATTCCGCAAACCCGATAATTTAACAGAAATGATTTGGTTGGAGGCAAACCGGAAGCTTCTGTATCAAATCTTCCCAGAATGAAGCGGAGCTCTAGGATTCCCAATTCTATGGAAAAGAAACTGTTCCTGCGGTATTACGTTTCTAATTGAATTCCTAGCCAATGCACGAGACAGCTTTCAACCTGATAATAACTCTATTACCAAACACCAGAGTAATCCTCTCTGTGTTACGAAACACAGAGACAGACAGGGAGAGGGGATTCTGTCTGTTCCCAGAAAATTCAATGAAACTTTCTTCGGAGAGACGAACAGCCAGAAAATCGTCGTCGTCTCGTGGCTAATGTGTTTTAGGAGGGTAAACGACGAAACCATAAAGTCGCTAGGAAATAATTGGCCGTTTAAAACGTGTGCAATCAGAGAATAAATAAGGAATTGAAACATGTATGAGTGGAGAATAATTTATATGTAACTAGGGAATATATGACTGATTATGAACTAGGGAATATGTACGAATAATTAAGGAATAAATTACTAATTGAAAGATACATATATCTAGGGAATACGTAGCTGATTGAAACATGTATAACTAGGGAAAATTTTACCTATGATTAGGGAATAAATGACTAATTATAAACTGGGGAATATATACGAATAACTAAGGAATAAATAATTAATTTAAAGATACATATATCTAGGGAATAAGTAGTTGATTGAAACATGTGTAATTAGGGAAAAATTTACCCATAACTAGGGAATAAATGACTAATTATAAACTAAGGAATATACACGTATAACTAAGGAGTAAATAATTAATTTGAAGATACATATATCTAGGGAATAATCAACTGATTGAAACACGTATATCTAGGGAATAAATGACCGATTGGTACACGTATAACTAAACAATGAATAACCAATTGAAACATGTATAACTAGAGAATAATTTACATATAACTAGGAAATAAATGATCAATTGAAACATGTCTCGATGTTTCGGACGTATCTAAAGTGGCAATTTTTTTATTGGGTCGCCATGTATAAAAGACAAGGCATTGTTAGTGGCTGGTTTAATTATCGACTTTCTTTAAGAACTCGACCATCCGTTTCCTATCGATCGGGAAGCGGATTTGCTGGCAAACGGTAGAATCCCAAGGGTTAAAGTGTAGAATCAATTTATTACCTATTTTTGGAAAATCTTTTTTATTAATCCCTTCCACATTTTCTCATTATTGTTCCAACGATCCTAACCACCTTTTAAACTATTTTATTTCGCCGATACTCTTATCGATTATTATCGTGTTTGCTGATCTTTTATAATCTATTTACTCTATTCCCGATAGCTCTGTTTTATCAATATTTTTCTCAAACAACTATTTCTCAATTATTTATCTTTTATCTTTATTTCCTTTTAATTTTTTCTCTCACTTTTATAACCTCTATTATTTTTTAGCGAACCATGTTACACGAGGTTTAAAACCGACGATACAAAAAATAACCTCAATGATAAATCGTCCACTATTTTTCCATCGAGAGCTTAAAAGAACATCAACTCCTCGATTATACCGCAAAAATCTCAGTCCCCCGTTTTCTTTCAACTCGAAACGTTCGCCGGGATGCAAAGAGCTCCGTAATTTCTTGGCCGTTGCCTCGATAATGAGTCGGTGAGTCACTCATTTAACACCAGCCTCGGCCTCCACTCGTCCATCCACGAAGTTCGATTTTTATTCGCATTGTGCAAAGAGACGAGCCATAATTGAAGGTCTCGAAGAATGAATTTGTTTGAGCTCAAAAATTATACTTCCTGCAACCTTCGCTAACCTCAAAAAGCGCTAGGAATATTAAGAAAAAAATTTCACAGTGCCGATTCTACGATTAACAAAAATATAACCTATTCCTATATTAATATAAATATTTTTTATATATTTTATATATTATATATAATTATTTTTTATTGGTCAGTTTGTTATTCATGAAATACACTAGATAAATAATTTATGTTACTATGTATAGACGAACTGGTGTCTAGGGATTAAATGGTGATACATTGGATCGGTCAGAAAGTCATTTAATTTTTTTTTTTTCAACGTAGCGTTTATATCGTGAATAATTTATTCGATTCTTCCGGTTTTTATTAATTAATGAAAGAGCAGACCTTCGCGTAAAATGTCGTGCAAAAGTAATCGATAAAATTTAATCGACAACTTTCGTTCTGTACTGCACGAGTCTAGGGAAATAAATTTGTTAAGCATATTTGCTTATGGTACAATTTCGACATTTTTTTTTTAATAATGCACGATGTATCCTCTTTCTAACAAAATAAAACAGAAAACGTCAAATCAGATGAAAAAGACAATTAAGAAAATTTAAAAAATTAAAAATTTCGCCGAACTTGAATCGCAGAAAACGAGTTCTACCTCTATTAAATTATACAACTTCCTTCGCACTCGTTATTTTTTCATAAAAAAATTTGTCAAGCTTCTGAAAATATGGGTACATATGTCGTTAAAATTTCAGATAAAAATACTTAGTAGTTTCTTTAAGAAAAATTCGCAAAGTTTGCCAACTTTTTAAAATCTTCTGTTGTGAAGTATAGTTCTGTTTACGGAGTCGGTGTAAGTTTTATAGAGGTTATGTCAGGTGACACACTCGACGACCATCCCAGGTTTCATTCTATCGATAAAACTTCTATTATTAAAATCGCAAGAGCCCAACGCCTGTTACGCGCCCCTAGTACCATGTTAATCTAAAGATGGGTAATATGACCTGCATTCATTTGGACCTATCAACCGACCTTGCGCTATATCGTACGCGTTGACTATCGCAATTTCCTTAATACCAGTTAGAAATGCGCCTTTATCTCAGACTCAATCCCTAAACGCGAGTTTTCACGTCTCGTTTCGGTCGAACAATGCAGATGATTCAATAAAATTGAAAAACAAATATTTACACGTTTAATCTGATTAAATTTAACGAATTATTTTATCAAATATTATAAATCATTTCCGTACCGATAATAAAAAAAAAACCAGTAACCGTTTTATTGTTTTATCAATGTTATTTGTGAGAAAACGAGTATTCCAGTGTTATACCGTATAACTTTTATTATAGTTGGTATTTTTTCATAAAAAAATTCGTGAAGCTTTTCGAAGGTGGGGAAAACGTATAGCTAAAATTTCAGGTTGAAACGTGTTGTAGTTTCTTTGAAAAAAATTCCCGAAGTTATAACTTAAATTTGGTACAATATGTTAGAAATTTTTTTTTTCTTTTTGTAAAAAGTAAAACACCTGAGTTAAACAAATAAGAATCAGTGATGTTTTTGTTTCATTTTTAACATATATTTCATCGAGGAAGAGAAGTAAAATTGTTTAGACGATTCAACTCCGCTGGAAGATAAATATTTGCAGCAATTATGAGTTAATATACGTGCCTGTGTGCAATAATAATTACTCCTGCACGCGATAGAAATTACAACGAAGTTTTCTTTCAGGAAAACATAATTGGCATCGATCTCTGGTAATTACTGGCATAATAAATAGCGTGTTTAATGTTTATAATCGATCCTAGGCTGCCGGAAGTTACGATTAATTATCGTGAATAAATATGGATAAAACTTGTCGTTTTTATTCGAAGATCTATATTAATGATGTATAACTTCAACAGTTTTTTTTTCTTTCTTTAAAGCTTCCGGTTATAAATGGAAAAATAAAAAGATACACCACACTTAAAAACTCTATAATTTTTTAACACGAATCTACTGTATCTATGTCTCGCTAGCATTCAACGGAAATGAAATACACTAGAAATTCCCTAGATCTCTGAATTCATTGATAACTGACCAGATATAGCCAGCTAATATGACACCACTGTATCTATATGTCACTAGCACTCAATGGAGATGAAATACGCTAGAAATTCCCTAGACCTTTACCTTCCTCGACTGTTGACCACACGTGGCCTCCTAACACGTCACTACCGTACCATTTCCACAGAGTAATAAATCCTGAGCATGGCAAACAATCTCGCAATCCTCCATAAATCTCTGCCAGCTGGTTTGGAGCAAATTAACAAACTCACCGCGTCTTTTCTCGCCTTGCCGGAAGAGCGTGCGTGTACAACGTCATAGTGGCTCGGGTATCGAGCACTCGGGGGTACCTTGACACGAAAGATTCGCGACTCGAGGCGATCGTTGTTTCGTAACCGTAAAGAAGACTAGAGCAAGACACACGGAGGCATCGTTCTCAAGGATAAGTTTTCATTATCGCATTATTACGACACCAGGAGGGCTGACGATTATCTCAGAAACAGAATGGTCGATTGGTTCCACGGGTTTCGGGATACGGATACTTAAAAAGTATTGTGCAACGTGTTACATCAGTGGCTGTTATGGCAGAAGCTGTTATACAGGTTAGAGAGATGGTTCTTGGTACTTTTTCTTTTTCTTTTTTTTTTTTTTTTGGTCTCTTGTAATTTTGAAATTATTATTGAAAGGTCTTGAGAATAAAGAAGATGGGCTCAAAGTTTGCTGTTGCTTAATTTATATGTTTGGGTTTTTAAGAATTTTGGTTGCAGTGGGAATTAACCTGGTAATAAAATTGCATCGTCGTGGGGAATTCTAGTTAGTTACTAGGTTATCGTTCTGTAAGCAATGTTGGTTCTCGAAGTTAAAGTGTAAAATATTAGTACTTAACTTTTGATTGTGATAATAAAAAAAAAACCAAAGGAGAAAGATGCGTAGGATTTCACTAGTCTTAATTGTATAGTGATAAAAATAAAGTACTAATAACGTCAATATTTTAGAATATCAAAAATGCTGTCTTTACCCACAATCCGAAATAAAATGCAAAAATTAATTCCCCATTCTACGTGACCCTAGGGTGCCAGGATATCAGGCCCTAACCTCAAACTATTTTACAGTGATACAAATAAAATACTAGTACAGTAACACCACTAGACCGCAAGATCAGAAATGCTATCACGAGTTCTTCCATAATTCAAAATGAAATGCAACAACTAATTTCCATTCTACGCGACCCTGGAGTACTAAATAAAATGCAACGGTTAATTTCTATTCTAGTGACCCTAGAGTGTCGAGTGATCAGATCCTAACCTCAAACTATAACACGGTACTTTACAATCGGATCACAGTCTCCGCTACAACCTACTATGGGCGTTCCAAGTACCCGATTTTATATTTCGCCCGCTCGCGACAAAAACCGATGCAGGAATGTCTTTTTTCACTATACGTTGGCCGTGAGGACGTCCCTGACGGTGTATTGTCCTTGGTTCGAAGGAGATTCCCTTAAGGTGGGAACTGCTTCAACCTTTTGCCACGATTTTCTAACACTATCTTCGCGTGCAACAAGTAGAAACCATTCTACCATCCGTCAAGCAGAACCTAACCTAACATCAAAGAAAGCTCATCGAACAACCCAAGTAAATTTTTTTCCATGGGACACCATGAATTTACCCCAGCCGATAAACACTGGTGCACGTGGCCAAGGCCTCGGTATTACATCATTTGAGCGTGGTTCGAGGGACGAGAGCAGTCAAATCGAGTTCATGGACGTAAAGCGGAGCGGTGAGTGGCCCGATTGAAAGTTAGGATGGATTCTACGGGCATGCGTGACATAGATGCGCATACTTGAAATGATCGACGTTAATGGGCAAACAACGCGAGTTACGCACGTAGTCCGGCGGTAATTTAAACAGCGTATGCTTGGGCAATTTGTTAGCTACCTGTGTGTCAAATATTGAGACAGGGAATTATAGTATTCCCAAGATTACATAAATTGTGTAAGTCCTTGTGTCGGTTCATTTTTTATTTTTTTTTTTTTTATTTTTTTTATTCGGGTTAAATGGTTCAGCCAATTTTCCCTAGATTTTATAGGAATTCCTAGTTGACATCGTATCACTTAAGATACGAGGATTGTAAGATGGAACTCAATTTTAAGTCTCATTTGCTAAGTAAAAGAAGTTTATAGATATTGTATAATATTCTCCATATCTATCTAGGGAAAATTTGATGTGCTTACAAGAATTCGGAAGGGGAAGAGATTATGTACTCGATGATATTCTGCAATGACTACCAATCTTGCATTGCTCTTTTTCTAGTTTTACTAGGGTTAAATGATTCAGCGAATTTTCCCTAGATTTTATAGGAATCCCCAGCTGACATCGTATCACTTAAGATCTTACTTTTGGACTGTAAGATGGAACTCAATTTTAAGTCTCATTTTCTAAGTAAAAGAAGTTTATAGATATTGTATAATATTCTCCATATCTATCTAGGGAAAATTTGATGTGGTTACAAGAATTCGGAAGGGGAAGAGGTTATGTACTCGATGATATTCTGCAATGACTACCAATCTTGCATTGCTCTTTTTCTAGTTTTACTAGGGTTAAATGATTCAACGAATTTTCCCTAGATCTCGTAGGAATGTTACCAAATACCGAAATACTTACTTCTGATAAATTTTTTAAGTACTATGATGCATCTCACGGTAGAAATAATAGAGCATAAAAATAATTAAACTGAACTGTACGGAACTATAAATATTATTAAGGTCTCCCATGGGAATCCCCGACTTCTTTCCAGTTCCATGGGAATCCCCAACTTACTACATATCGCTTACTCTCAGACCACAAGATGCAGCACAACTTTATGTCCAATCTTCCAAATAAAAACGTGCATCTTACATAAACCCAACATTCGTCATTCAAATTATTTTCCTTTCTTCAAAAATAGATTTCTATTTCTCACCTAACCTAGAAAAGATCAACGAACCCAAAACTATTATTAATCGATACGCAAATACCAAAACACTTTTTGTGTCCAATGCATAATTTAAATAATTCATCAATTATTCATCAAGATTGTATAAAATTCCTGAAAGTGCCGTAAAGTACGTATAAACATAATTCCCCGATTCGTGTCAATGCCACGTCTGTATGGAAAAATGTTGCTCAACAATCGGATCATCGATTTTTATAGGAAAATCGGCGGGAATGTCGCGTTTGTTAATGAAAAGAGTGATGCAAAACGCATACCACTGTTTCGTCTCGTTGAGACGTCCATTTAACCGAGAGATTCATTGCACAATGAATCATAACGTAATTTATTACCGGTATAGTGGTCATTGTCACATGTCAGAAAATATGACAACTATTATTCATTTTCACGTATATCGCTCTCTTTTTTTTTTCTTTTTTTTTTTTTAATCTCTTTTACGTAAACGGATGATTTCCACCTTTACAGTAAATAAAAATAATAAATTCCGAGTATGATACTATAAACACTATCTGTTAGATAGTACTTATCTAATTTATGAGAAACAATCATATAAAACGAGATATAGTATAAATAGAAAAAAAAATGACCACCTGTAGTGCCATATTACTTGATAGTGACAAAGTCATGTAATTGTATTTTTTATTTTATTCGGTGCAATTCAGAGCTGAATAGCTCCACTAAATGGTTCTCCACCATATCTCCATTGAAATTAAATTTTTTTTAACAAAAAACCAAACTATATCTCTAACCACGAATAACTATCAACATTCCTAACCATAACTTTCCACATGTTTTCCACAATAAGAAATAAAAATTTTAAATATTAATTAGAGGGACACCCTTAAGTATCGAACTTAAGGATTCATTTTTACGATTTAACGATTCCCCATCGATTAGCAATGGCTAATGACTAAAGAAATCTGTAAAAGAATCTCTGGTATTGCAACAGATATTTTAATATCCTGGTTATCGCGCAAAAGAGCCCCGATATTAATTATTCCACATAATGAGGCAGAAATTGCTCGTATAACTTAAAATAAAAAAAATAAAATAGGTGTTTTAACGATTGGCACGGAGGAAACATGAATGTCGAGAGATAATTAATGATGCGGAAATTGCCGAGATATAATCGAAAGGATTTTTAACTCTATTTATCGGGAACGTGAATCACATTTGTTGTTTAACTTCCTAAACGTATTTGTATCTACTGCTTATTGTGTTAAAAGCGTTCGAAACAGTTCTGAAAAAGCTACGAGTTATTTAAATCCTCATCTTTTTTTTTTAAATTTGTTCATTTAAATTCTTATCTTTTTAATTTTCCTAAAAATCCTATAAATTCTCCTATTTGAAAAAAGAAATTATTGAAAACCTAACCTAATCCTTTTAACCTCAAAGCAACAGTTGTGACTTAAAAAGCGCCATGCTTATGGCGACCATAGATCCTTTATTTAAGAGGTTAGGTTACTCTTTGGATATTTTGTTCTGTACTTTTTTAAACAATAAAATTATAAAGTTATGTCACAAATAGACCATGGATATCCTACAATACGAATTCAATGAACTATCAATCGCGAAATAGTAATGATAAAAATAATTCCGCGATGTATATCGGGTCTCGAAAATAATTATCTCGAAACGATCGCAGCTGCTGCCACGTTCTCTTTGCCTAGCAACGTGTAGATAACAAATGTGAAATATAAACGTTTGACACGCAGCTCTGAAACTTCGCAGCTAGAAAACTATATCAACCAAACCTCAACGTGCATGTTATCCAATCGCTATAAATTTCATACATGGTGTCCGAAAAGTTCTCCAAAAAATTAGCACCAATCTATTTTTCCTTTCGCCAAATAAAAGTAACAATCTGCAAGTATTTAATTATTATTATTTTAATTAGTACGACATCTGTTACAATTTCACCTTCCTGTGTAATTTTTTGTTACATCGTATTCAAATTAATTCACGTATAAAATTGAATTATAAAAAAAAAAAATAGGAGCGAAAATTTAATGCAAACTTTTGTGACTGACTGTACACTTTTCTACTTTCATGCTTCTTAAACACCTTTCCAAGCATCTCCGAGATAATTATCATTAGCCTAATCGACTCTCCGAATAAATTAACCGATATCTCTTTCACAGAAATCGAACTGCGAAAATATGGAATTAGCAAACACTCGTTAAAAAGAAATATGTTTACAGATCTTAATTAATATATTCCATTGACGTCTTTTTTCTTTTTGTGTTTGATTATTAATTAAATCGAATAACATCTACCGAATCAATTAAAATTTCGTCATACTTGCTCGTGAACACCAGTTATAACAAAATTGTTATCAATCATCATAAAACGGTGATTAACAAGCAAAAAAAAAGGAAAAAAAAATCCGTGGAAATAAATCATGAAATTAGTTAGAAAAAGTGTTGAACTTTTTTGCCTAACCTAAACCTAACCTATACGGACTTAAGAACCTATTTCTCATTATGGTTTTATGGGCACTAGAGTAGACAGAAATTAGTAATTTTATATTAAGAATAAGAGGATGATAGTTGGTAAGGAATCGTAAAAAGCAACCTTGAAACGAATAATGAAGTTAGCCAACTTATATTGCTCAATTTTTTGTTAAAAACCAATCCGTTTTACTGGATCCTAAAAATAGTTCTTTTTCACCATGATTTTCAGGAATCTTCAATGTATAGAAAATTAATAATCCCAGTTATTATGATATTATTATATGAAATGAATAACAAATTTAATTCCAGTTACCAAACTTAATACACTACTTCTGAAAAAATCTTCTCAAAAAGTAAATTCTCCAGCAAATAAAAATTAACAATTGCAATTACAGTAAAAAGTGCGTTAATTTAAACCCACCTTAAAATCAATAATCAAATTAATTAACTCAAGTGTTCCTTTCATTGCCAAGAACCAACCCAATCCACCAATTCCCTAAAAATTTTACAAATCCCCAAACAACAGAAGAAAACAAAAAACAAATAATTCCAATCGGAATAAAAAGTACGACTGAAATAATATTACAAAACCCAGCTCGAAATCAATAAGCAATTTAATTAACCCAAGTGTCCCTCTTTTTATCAAAAAACCAATCCAATCAACCAATTCCCTAAAAAAAGAAAAAAAAGTTCTTGTTGCCTACAATTTTACAAATTCCTCCTGTGAATAAAAAAATTAATAATTCCAATTGCGATGAAAACTGCAATAATAAAAAAAAAATTAAAAATATATTNTTTTTGTGTTTGATTATTAATTAAATCGAATAACATCTACCGAATCAATTAAAATTTCGTCATACTTGCTCGTGAACACCAGTTATAACAAAATTGTTATCAATCATCATAAAACGGTGATTAACAAGCAAAAAAAAAGGAAAAAAAAATCCGTGGAAATAAATCATGAAATTAGTTAGAAAAAGTGTTGAACTTTTTTGCCTAACCTAAACCTAACCTATACGGACTTAAGAACCTATTTCTCATTATGGTTTTATGGGCACTAGAGTAGACAGAAATTAGTAATTTTATATTAAGAATAAGAGGATGATAGTTGGTAAGGAATCGTAAAAAGCAACCTTGAAACGAATAATGAAGTTAGCCAACTTATATTGCTCAATTTTTTGTTAAAAACCAATCCGTTTTACTGGATCCTAAAAATAGTTCTTTTTCACCATGATTTTCAGGAATCTTCAATGTATAGAAAATTAATAATCCCAGTTATTATGATATTATTATATGAAATGAATAACAAATTTAATTCCAGTTACCAAACTTAATACACTACTTCTGAAAAAATCTTCTCAAAAAGTAAATTCTCCAGCAAATAAAAATTAACAATTGCAATTACAGTAAAAAGTGCGTTAATTTAAACCCACCTTAAAATCAATAATCAAATTAATTAACTCAAGTGTTCCTTTCATTGCCAAGAACCAACCCAATCCACCAATTCCCTAAAAATTTTACAAATCCCCAAACAACAGAAGAAAACAAAAAACAAATAATTCCAATCGGAATAAAAAGTACGACTGAAATAATATTACAAAACCCAGCTCGAAATCAATAAGCAATTTAATTAACCCAAGTGTCCCTCTTTTTATCAAAAAACCAATCCAATCAACCAATTCCCTAAAAAAAGAAAAAAAAGTTCTTGTTGCCTACAATTTTACAAATTCCTCCTGTGAATAAAAAAATTAATAATTCCAATTGCGATGAAAACTGCAATAATAAAAAAAAAATTAAAAATATATTGCAAAAAAAAAACTAGCTCGAAATGAATAATCACTTTAATTGACCCAAGTTTCCCTCTTTTTGCCAAAAACCAATCCAGTCGACCAGTTCCCAAAAAGAAAGTTCCTCCCCACCATGATTCCCATGGGAAATAGAAGGAGTAGGACCCACGAGCAGACGGACATTAATGATTCCCCATGTACGTGGAAAGGGGCAAGGGGAATAAGGCGCGAGAGTGTAGTTTCAGAACCGGTTAAACTCCCGCGACAACCTTGAGGAGAAGTCTCGCAGCCAGGCGAGGCAGACCACGTTTTCACCGAGGCGGGGAAGCCTTGCAAATTCTAATGGGCAAGTTCACGGTTCCTGAGCCCGTTACCACCGTCGATCGTCCACTAGGGACGACTTCTCGATCGCCTGTACGATTCACAACTACGCCCTCGAGCGATAGCCTCGATCGACCTTCCGAGAATTTTTTCCCTAGATCGTGGTGATCCCTAGATGGTGTGATCGTTATTTTCTCAGCGGTAACGTCGCTACATCGATAATTAGACTGGGGATATTTATTAATTGACGAGAAAAAATATATAAATAAATGAGAAATATAGTATTCAATTTTCCTGAATAGGGTAATTGTTATTTGTGAATTTAGGCAAAAATATGAAGGCACGAAAATACAAAAAATAAGAGAAAATAGTACACGTTATAATATTTGTATGTAGCTTCTATAAAAATATAAATTTGCATGAAAATTCCCGGTTGATCGATGGTAGAAGATTTTAAGGTTAGGTTTAAGATTTCGGTAACTTATTGGATGGAAGAGAAAAAAAAGATTATGGAAATTGAGAAATTTTGGGTTTACCTGGCTTAAGTATAGCTTAAATCTGGTCACGATATCTAGTCCGAACCTAACCAAAATTTGATGATAACCTAACACCGCTGCGGTCTATAGGGGCACCCACAACCTAACCTTATCCTTATGGGAAAGTTTCGAACTTGGTGACCTATTTTCTGCCAAACTACCAAGGCAATTTTAATCAAATTTTGACTGCGCGCTCCGCTAATAGTTTCAAGTAAATTAAACAAACAGTTTATGAATAAACTTTTTTATTTTACTAGGGAATTTAAAAAAGGAAGAAAAAGGTTGATTTGTGAACTTTTCGTGTCTTTTAGAATTCGTCGATAGAAATTAAAATTTTTGATAACGGAGAAAATTTTAGGGAGAGTGACTATTAAGTTTCTGGGGAATTTTTTTTAGCGAAGATTCGGTGAAGATTCGTAAAATTTTCCCCTAGAATACCGAAGATTCGTATCTATAAAAATTGATAGAACACAGAAACTTTTACTCAGAGACGATAAAATCTTACGGAACGTAAATCGATGAGCTTAAAATAAATTAATTAAGTTACAACACTTTTTTTTTAAACCCACTAAGAATTCGTCCAATCAATCTTTCTGTTTATCAGTAAACATTAATTTACGCGGCAGTTTTGGAACGTTGTTTCGAACCGAAGAAAACATTTTTATCGCGAAACTCAACCGGAAAAGAGAACGAAGAATTCCAATGAAACACGTTCCTCCGAGCGTTAATTAAGCGAAACAAAAAAGGCCTGCAAGAGATTTGGCGAGAATCGAGCGTGGAAAAATGGGGGATGGGGAGGGGAAGAAGATTTATTAGTAAAAAAGTAGCGTACCGGATTAATATAGCACGAATGTTCGGCCGTCCTCAAGCTTGAATAATTTATAGTACTACGCGAAAGAAAAAGGCGGCTGGTTTGAAAACAAAAACAAAACTAGAACCTGGACCCAGTGAATCTACTTTCGTGGAGGTTTATTTTGCATCGTACGACGGTGAATTTAAAACTGATACCGTGAGACTCCACTCAGGCTGAAAAATTTCAATACACCTATTTTTTTTTTCTTTCATTTTTATACAGAATTTCACACTTTTCGTAATTATCCGTATCCTTCCGTTACGAAATAAAGTAACGATTTGATAAAAACATTTTCTATATTTTCTACAGCAGAAAATCAATTTTATTTTTATTCAAATGTGTGAAACCATAATTTACAATCAATATATCTAAATTTTAATACGTACATTTTTTTCTGTATCAACACAGACCGTATTAATTAGTATACCAAGAGCTCTTTTAGTTTCGAATAGGTTAGGTTTGGTTAAGCTAAGTCAGATTAACACTTAACCTACCAAAGCGAACAAATGACCGTTTCCTAATTTCTTCTCCAAATTTTATAAACTATTAACGATGCACTTTTGAATATTTTTTTGTGATTTTCCGTAAAATATATGGTC
>SMSQ01019848.1:0-16953 GCA_019453375.1 Ctenoplectra terminalis | reverse complement strand
GTTTATTTTAGAGTGGTCACATTAACATTGAAGTCGTTAGTGGTTCCGTAAATCTAGTGTTAATTATAACCGAAGATTGTTTGATGTTGCAGCTTTCACTGCTAAGTTCAAACGTACGAAACGCCAGATTTCTTGGCTTACATTTCAAATTTGATATTAACGCGGCGCGAAACTTGGTAACAGGTTTCCAGACATTCGATGTACTAATTTTCAACGCGTGTCTCTCTAAGCAGGCAGGGGTATAGCGTTGAGCGTTATCCATAATAGTCAAGCATATCTTGGGTGTACGCGGTTCCATGTAATTAAGTATCCCTACATACGTACGCTACATAAATTACTCCCTTTACAGCTTTAAATAGCCTCGCAGACATGAAAATTTTATACCAATCGTAGAGGATTTCGTAATTAATTGTTATTAGTAATAAGTTACTGTTATCGCGAATTCCGTTTGTTCATCTATTTTACAGATCAAAGGAAATTTATCGCTATTACCTTTTATAATGGGTAGTTATTCATATGTAAAGGTACTAGTTACTTTCCATGAAGCACAGTAATGAACGCATAATTTAAGTTATTACCGTTCCCAAGAGATCATTATCTCTGCTCAATAACGAGAGATTTGAGAGTATGCATGTAGTGATTTCGAGCATTCGAAACGCGTCGCTTTACCTCCGAGCGATTGTATATCATTAATTGTTATTTGTATTTTTAATGCTTACGCGGACGGATGACGTATGCATACCCTGTTAAAAATTAAGTAATAATTTCTGTTGGAATTCACGTTCCGTTAAAAGTGTATTATCGTGACATGTTTGGTTTGAACACCTGAATTATTTACATTGCGCCTGTTTTTTTTTTTTGTTTGTAGGTGCGAGGCAAGGACGGTGTTGTTATTAACCCCTTGCAAACGAGGACTCGTTGGACTCTGATTCGTGGCAGGTGGGAGATAATGTTAAGTCGTAAAATGCCCCAGATTAGGCATCCGAGAGAGGCGAAATTGTTTTACGAGCTCTCTTCGGAAAACCTTCACACCTGGATATCACGCACGCCTGACTTAAGCGAACGGGACCATATACCGTTACATTTCACACAATAGGACAAAAATTATAAACATTTTTCCCACTTTCAGCAAATCGACACTTGCCACCCTCGCTACATTAGTCACACCCATAGCAAAAATCATGCAATAGAAAATACAATCTAAACACTCCGTACACACTGAAAAATCAGTTACACCAGAGACAACATTTATGAAAGACTCTGCACTAACACTCGAATCATAATCATTAGCATCATCGTTAGTAAAAATTCAAACATCAAACATTCAACAAGCAGACTCTTTCGAGACAGAACCGAATTTCGTAGACACGCGTCAATAAAGCAAACAGTTTGTACATCACGCAGTCGTTACGAAATACAATACAGTATACGGTCCACTTCAAATTTGTAAAAAGGGTTTCAGTCAGACCACAATTCTCTGAGTGCAAAACCCGCGTCATTTAATCGTCGCGAACCGAACCGTTGACGCTGTGACACGCAACTAAATTATTAGGTTGGAAACTATGAAACGGACGTTTTTTGTTTAGTCTGTGTTCAACTGCGATTGAGAGAGATACATTGTAACGTGCGCTCGACATTTTTATTTATAAAGCTTAAAGGTATTCTTCTTACTCGTTTTGTAAAATTGTTTCGTATTTGTATCCCATTTTTATTTTATTTACGACGCTGTGACGCGAAACAGATCATTTCTATACGGAACAAAATTATAAATTAAATATCTAAACAATTAGACAGAGAATAAAATAGAAAACAGAGAAATAGTCGATGAAACTTCGCATTGGCGTCTCCTATTCGTTTGTCGCTGTAGAGGCAAGAATTCGAGTTAGGAATCAAATTATAATGTCGTACCGGCGACATTCGCTCGCAAAGGGTTAAAGTATATAGATATTCTAAAACCAATATTTCCAATAATTTGCAGCGCTTTCTGCAGCGAAACATTATTTTTATTTCAATTTATTTAAGTTGTACCGTAATTCGCTGCACGATCCACCTAAAAAGTGCATTTCTGCTGTATTCGAGAGAATATGAAAGGTGAATGGAATAGACGAGAGAAATAATTAAAAGACGAAGATTGGATTTAAAAAAGAAATTGAATTTTTGAGATTAATATAAGAATTATTTCAAATATTAGAACTAAAATTGTTTAACTAAATATTTGGATTAAGATTATTTAAATTATGTGTTCTGGATACCTTGAGTGGCTAAGTGTAAGCAAAGAAATGTAAGCAACCACGAATCCTGCTTTCAAAGCTTCAAGTAAGAAAAATAAATATTACTGCTATATTTCTGCTACATTAAGAGAAACCGTATTGATCTACAGTGGCGAGCATATAAATAGAGAAAAAACTTTCTGAGCGTATAATGCAACCTTATTTGGCACTGTGTTTTGTTTTGTCTTTCTGAGTTATGGTCTTCGGTAACTCACACTATAAGCTGTTATTGTGTATAACTAACTTGTGTTAGTCTGTGTTTACAAATTGTCAGTAGAATTTGAATTTTCTCAGTGGTAAGATTGTGGCGAGCAGCTAAATAGGGAAAACATTATTTTTCAATTTCAAATCGTTTTTCGGTAAGACTTTTTTTATTACACTGTGTAAACAAGTGTTGTTGTACAATGTGTTAAGAATATACTATATTTTATCCAATAGAAATGGGCCGTGGTAAACATATTACACCTTCACAGCGTGAGGAAATTCTTTGCGTCCGAAATGAAAAAATGACGCTTTCTGAAATATCACGACGTCTTGAATTATCAATTAATCGATTAAAAAAGGTTTTACTTCTAAAAGCAGCGTAGTAAAATTGTTAAATAAGAAAAAAAATTCCAATTATTTTAATTGGATATAATATAATACGAATATATAAAAATACTGTTAATTTACAGTCTAAGATTATTATTTATTTCTCTTTACTTCTTCCATCTTAAAATAAACTGACAAACTATTAAAATAAAAATAAGCTTATTCTTTAAAGAATTTTTTTTTTCTTCTAATTTACCGGACGCTAAAAGGGTTAAACATCTAAACGATACGGCTTGATAAATCGAAACAGCCACGAACACTTGTCTTTCTGCTATCTCGTCATCAAAGCATTAACCATCATGCAGCTAGACGAAAGAAATCTTTGCACGCGTGCAGCGCGTTCGCTTGCTCTATTCTTCAAAGCGGTATCAGCGCGGACCGGTACAAGTGAACCTCTCAACGCCAACGGAAGTCGTGTTACGAGACCAGCTCAAGCATGTAACACGCTTCCGATACGAGGTTAAATAAACGCCGCGATACACGCGGACGTAATATAAAGCTCTCTGTGTTTTCAGTGCATTGTACTTAAAAATGTCTCGCTTGTGTGTACAATTCAGCGAGTTTTACTCCACACTCTACACGTAACTAACTAGCACACGCAGTTGGTTCCCTAAATGTTAACCCATTCGCTGCCAAGGACGAGTATACTCGTCCTGCTTTAAATATGTTATAACACGCAGGCTTTTGAATTAGCAAATTTTTTGTGGCCACGAACATAAATATAGAAATGTAAAAAACTTGAAAAAATACTACGAATAAAATTTTTTACAAAAATTATACTTTATTTCTTATTTAACCCTTTGCACTCCGCTGTCTCCTCTCAGGGGACATCGTAATTCTGGCTTATCACTCCGATGTCCCCTCTCAGGGGACATTCAAGTTTATTAGTGATTACGGGGAATTGAATTATTTCAGCGCAACTTTTTGAGACATTCATGTTTCCCTGAAGTTTTCTCTTGAAATGGCACAAGAAATCAAATCAAAATATCGTAAAATTACTAAGATATATACAAGGACGCGTGCTCGCGTCCATCCACATCTTTTGAAGACGTCAGACTAGACAATAAACTACATTATTCCCGATGTGGGACAAAGAAAACAGGATTGCATAGTTTGTCAAACCATTTATTATTGTCAAACGTGCACTAATCAGCCTGCAATGCATATTGGGGAGTGTTTGAAAACTTACCATACTGTAAAAAATAATAAGAAATAAAATATTGATTTTTTTACAAATATACATTTCTCGATTTCAACCAATTCATATAAATCCAATATCATCATAATAAGTTACTTAGTTCCAAAGCTATACAAAATAATACGAGAGTTTGAAAATGTCCGTTTCTGTCACAAAGTGGCGCGGAGTAGCTGGTAACCAACGTCGAGAATGGCGCGGAGTGCAAAGGGTTAAAGAGAATCATCTTTTACAAATTTAAATTAAGCAAAAATCAACTGGCAATGGGAATGACTTCATGTAATTCAGGCTTGGCAGCGAATGGGTTAAGCTTGATTTCCTGATACTTGTACTTAACCGTTCGAGTCCCAAGGGGTATTGAAAAAACACTGTCGAAAAATCCCGAACAGCGCAACCGCGCTTTCTCTAAACGAGTACGAAAAGACCCAGGCGGCGCGATGGCGCTTGTCTTAACACGCTGACTGCACGTCACCCATATTCGGGTGACGGTAAAGTTTCTGATCGGGCCGCGTCACCCGTATTGGGGTGACGCTTATTTGACTACTTGCGAAGGATATTCGTATGTGTTTAATGTGATTTAATAGAATCCATTAATGAATTATAAGGTATTATTACTCTATTAAATTAATACTGCCAGTTTTCAGAAACCAACGAGCTTAAACGGAAATTTCAGCGTCGGTCCGCAGAGACCGGCGTGGCGCTTAACGTGTTAATCCATTGCGAAGAAAAAAATGATAAGTGTTACTCTCCATTTAAATCGTTCGCAACGCGAAAAAATATTTTTAATTTGTAATTTGAATAAAAACTCTATAACAACTTTCGACGGAACCACCTAATACTTCGCCAGAAGAGTGGCGCCAGATATGCTTCCACAGAGCCAAGGGCCAACCCAATGTTTCTGTCCTGCATGTTGCCTAGATACGATAAAACGCCTAACTTCCGACTATACGTTAAATCCGACGTGCCGCGTGAACGCGACTTACGATTGCAGGATAACCGAAAACTGGGCACGCCGGATCGATCTCATCGGTTCGACGGGAAATGGCACGTTGGATCGATCGGTGTCCACAGTCGGGGAAACTTTATGGACGTTAATTCTTCTTCGAATACCGTGTACAGTACGACGATCATCGGTTTCGGAGCGAGCACATTCCATGCAACGCGGAAATATTTTGTCGTTTGTAACTTTAATGATTCGACGCTGGAACCACTTCGGAGGTCGGATAGAAATTTACGATGGCGCGTCGAGGTGAAATTGTTTAGGGTTTTATTCGACGCGGACAAAATGTCGGGGCGAAATATCTTCCGTATGAACGGAATGAATTTTTATTTGCTTCAGTTTTGTTCATTCTCGAAACAGTGTGAGGATGGATGAATTAGAAATGTAACTGTTCGATTATTGCCAATATTAGTTAAATAAAAACTATTAGCTTAGGACAAAAATTAGTGTCACTGTTCTTAGGAATGTCTTTGAACAGACAAAATAATAGGACTGCCAGATGTGTCCTGTAAAAATCAGAAAGTCTGGAAGCTTGAAAATATAACCGTCTCGAGACATAAGTGGACGATGGTTTTTTCCTTTTTGAGAGCCCAGGTCAGTTCAGTTAAAATAGAGAGTTCCAGGAGTAAAGGCGTTGCTTGCTAAGCCGTAAAATAAAGTGAAATAATTAACCAGTTAACTGTGGCGCCTCCGTTTGAGAGCGCGCAACTATGTGTGTGTCACGGAAATCGAGCGATGACGAGTATACTCGTCGATCACAGAGTAAGTGTCGCTGTTAAAATATTGGATCAAAGAGATGGGTTAATTTTATAAAATTGCCAATTTTATTACTAATACTTGTTTATTTGGTTAACGTAAACATATATTGCATACCTATTACTCGAAAAACGCAAGAAAAATGAAATACATATAAAGGTAAGAATTATGGGCCAGCAGCTATCATTGGGCTCAGCGTCTTGTTGGTGTCGCACATTTGTCCCATGGCTGACCATATCTGAAGAAACCCTATTATAAATCAACTTTCCGATTTTTGACTTTGTCCCTTTTAGGCTAACATCTGAAAAACATTATCATCGTACATAAATAAATTCGTTACGCGAACTTATACGCTGTTTCAGCCGATGCATACGGGGACGCTTGAGTTCATCTTAAATTTTTCATATTTTTTATTTATTTGTTTCACTCCGGCCTGGCTTCAAAATGTTCTAAACATCTTGAAATTTGAGAATACGTTTTGTTTTTCTCAAAAATTGCAATTTAAATAACCAATGGTCACTGATTTATACGCACGACGAGTATACTCGTCGATACACAAAATTTTGCCACTTCTCCATGACGAGTATACTCGTCAATCGCAGTTAACTGGTTAACAGACTATTTCGTTTTCTTTGAATGTAACTAATATTCCAATAGTAATTTATTATTCGAAGCCTGATAAACGCACGGAGCGAGCACAAAGCGTTTCGGTATGAATTAATCAACCGGAGTGCCATTTAATCAAAAGGGCGTGACAAACCAGTCTAAACGCAGCGGGCTAGGTTCGGATTGGGTTAACTTAGGCTATGTCCTAAACATTTTATATTTAAATTTAATATCTCGTTGGGATAACTTTTGAAATTGTTTTTATGAAAATTTCAGAGAAACTATATTGATGTAATTTATGCATCGTGTAATTATTGGGCATATTTTGTTGCTAATTTGATGAATTATTCGGCGCTTAATTAAATCGACGTATCGTTATCATGTGGATGCTAATAGTGAAGCAAACATAACGATAATTTATTTTATTTGTATACGATCAATTTGTTACATTAATTTGTATTGTATCCAGTTCATATTTACGGTACGAAAAACGGTATTTAACACTAAAACTACCAAAGCGATCAAAATTTCTGGCTTGTAATTTCTCATAAAGATTCTATAAGTTTACAACGATTCAATTTGGCGAATTCTTCGTAACTTTCTGTGAAAAATATAGGTGAAGAATTTACTCTCCTTACTTTATGTATTTTTTTAGAATACCTATCATTTTTATTTCTTTGGGTACAAATAGGACCGTTTTAATCGTCGGTAGGTTTAGTGTTAATTTTTTTCACATTGTTGGAATAACTTTGTTGTTTCGTAATTTTATTTCAATCGTCTTTTAATAATTCCTTTAAGTCACATTTTAAAATAAAAAAAAAAGATTAAACAGTGATTAACGAAGAAAAAGATAACACATGCAAATCTTTTATTGTTATAATTATTATAGAAATTAATATGATTTATTATAGATGATGAATATATTACGTGACGATGAATTATAGAAATTAAATGTTTCTATCAAATGTTTCTATCATATAATAAATCTAACATTAAATGTTAATGTAAAATTTTATATGTGTAAAAAAAGTGCACACGTTTTTCATTGCGCACGTGTTGCTAATACACCTTTAAAAAGATTTTTCTTTTTTTCTTCATCTCGAAACCAAACGTCAATACTTCATCCGAAAATCTTTGCGCGTTCCAGTAATTCTTACTAATTAACACCAATTAACTTTTTGTTCCAACAAAAGCAAGCGAACTGAACGTAAACTCGAAAGGAAAACGCGGAAGAACCATTTAAAACTCACCATTAACCGCGCCTTCCCTGCTCGCGTTCAAATACTTCGTTAGATACCATTTCTTCGAGTTCAACCGCTAATTCATAATTGGCAAGGTGATTTCTAATATTAAACGAAACGTTGCGTCCAATCAGGAAGCAGTATCTCGTTCCAGAACGACAAAATATTGCACGAGATACAAAATGGACGGGAAATAAGCGAAAGCGGGACGGTTTAACCCTTTGCACTCTGATTAATTAACTTATGTCGCGTAATTTAAGTACGAAATATTAAATAGAAAACCTGTACGTAAATGAAAATAATAAAGCTATTTTAATAGAAGCTTTGTTTACTTGAAATATTAATATAAAATCAATGATATTAATGCTTACTAGATTAAAAGTAAGTAAGAAGATAAGAAAGTGAAGTGAAAAATAGGTAAAAAGATGTTAAGAAGTAATATGAAATTAGATATCATTGGAAAATTAATCAGGTGACTCAAAGACATACTTAGAGTGAAAAGGGTTAACATTAGAAGCTTCTGAAGTGATCATTTAAATTATTTTTGTATTCTTTTTCCTTGCTATTGTACTCTTAGGTTTAGGACTTTGATGTTCCATGACTTTTTATATTTTTGTTCAAATATTATACACAAAATATGTGAAAAATTGAGAAAATCATGTGTGATTAACCCTTTGCACTCCGGTGGCGCCACAATGGCGACATTTATAATTTTCTTCATAGGTTAAGTTTGAAGTTAAACTTGGAATTTTCGTCAATTCAGTCTTTTTTTATTTCACCCTTTCCATCTTTAAGTTTCAAAGGACTATTGTGAAAACTTAAATTGTTCTTTTGGAAAGGAAAACAGAAAATTATAAATATTTACGGTTTCTTATTTATTTGGTTAATTTACTTCCATTTTGAAATAAAAGAAGCGTTTGAATTGATGAAAATACAGAATTTAATTCAAAATATAATCTCTGAAGCAAATTATGCGTGTCGCCATAAGCGGCGCCAGCCGAGTGCAAAGGGTTAATATAATTAAAATAATATTAAAATAAAAACTATAAATATACAATTTAATTTTCTATATTAAAATCAAAAATATAAATACATAATTTAACATAATTTGTATTTAATAAACTAACCAAACGAATAAAAATCGCAAACATTTATCATCTTTTTCTCTCTCCAAAACAACAGTTTAAGTTTTCACAATAGTTCCGTGAAACTTAAAAAAGTTTAAGCGTCCGAAGGATTAAAACGAAAGCTGGAGAGTTCTGGGTAGCATAAAATTCCAAAGTTCCTAGCGTTAAAAGTCAACGAATAAACGGTTCTAATAAAAGCTTCTTTCCGTTACCTGGATTTACGGCATGGCAGTGGTTGAGGAGCGGCAGCCAACAGAGCAGTAGCACCGCTCTCTGCATCTGAAACAAAAACCGCAAGCATTTTTCACCAGGCGTTCCCGTCTAATTGCTATTCCGCAACTCAAACCGTCTTCTAATATAATTATACGCTGATTAAAATGTACGATGAAAACGGCTCGATGGGTTCGAGGACCGGCTAGGGAACCCGATAGATCCGTGGCAGCACTAATTACGGAGAGGAACCGCGAGTCAGCTCGGAATACGCTCCTCGGATATTTCGGAGAGACGGGCGAACGTACGCGTGTGTAAATATCTGGTAACCAAAAAAGTTACGTGGGATTTGGGAGAATGAGAACGGTAATCTCTAGAAATGACACGTAACGTTTATTATTAACGACTCAATATTGGCACAACGACGCAACGGCAGGACGACTCAACGCATGTGTGCCATTTTTAGCACGTATCAAGAGACGTCTCGCACCTCCACCAATGACATTTCATTTTAGAGCAGATCCAGCTCCATCCACACGGAGTCCACAAAAAGAGCACGCAAAAATTGTCGCCAGGGTTTTTTACAGAAATTCTGGTCTTAACCAGACCATAGAAGTTTTATTAAAGTTGATTGTTAAAGTTTAGTTTGAAGAGTCGAATTTTGCAGTATTCTTCATCTACAAATCCACTTTCACGTTATTAAGTTAACGTTGGAGGTGAAATTCGCACGACCACAAAGCACGCGTGCAAGAAAAATCAATTTTTTGCACGCCAAAATAGAACTATCCATCGTGAACAGTCCCTGGGCATCGAATTAGGACCGCTACAAATTTTCAGCATTTTTCACGTTTTCTGTAAAATTAAAAGACTTGTTCAAATTGTAACGATATAATTTATTAACTACTAATATAATACAGTACTACTGTACTTAACATTACTAACGCATGTTAATATTTTGTATTTCCACCCTTTGGTTTGATCACAGCTTGAATCCTTTCCGGCATGCTCCGTATACATTGCTCGATCGTATGCTTTGTATCTTCATTATTTTCCCAAATATCTGTAATTTTTATTTTCAATTCAATTAACGTGGTGCTTGGAGAGTCATAAAATAGTCTTTCGAGTAGGCTCCAGACATTTTCTATGGCATTCGAGTCGGGAGAATTGCCTGGCCATGGGAGCAAAGAGATGTTTTCGTGTATGACGCTCATCACCCACACAGTTTCATTATTATCACGATAGTAACAAATCAATTGCTACGTATACATCGTTATCAACGTATCTAATAATAATTTGAACGACCAGAGACAGTTTTCCATATACGACACAACGTTATAGCCATGAAAGTGAAATTTTCGTACGTGGTTAGGTTCGGGTTAGGTTCGGGTTACGTTCGGGTCATAGCCGTAAACGTATTTAGTAATAATCTGAATGACCAAAGACAGTTCTCCGTGTATGACATAAACGTTATAGCCATAAAAGTGAAATTTTCGTACGTGGTTAGGTTCGGGTCATAGCCATAAGAGTGAAATTTTCGTCCTAATTCGACAGCCAGGAACTCTATGTCTGCCTTACAACTAAATTCCTACACCGTATCGCTTCATCGTCCACAATTCTGGAAACCATCAACGAGACGTCTAACGCAACCAACAGCTATCCACCAAAGCGAACAAATTTTTGAATCGACAATTACCAGAAAATATGTATTTCCATATTTCCAGCCAATTTATTTACTAATAATCCGAATGACCAAAGACAGTTTTCCATACATGACATAACGTTACAACCATAAAAGTGAAATTTTCGTACGTGGTTAGGTTCAGGTTATATCCATAAAAGTGAAATTTTCGTCCTAATTCGATAACCAGGAACTGTATGTCTGCCTTACAACTAAATTCCTACACCGTATCGCTTCATCGTCCACAATTCTGGAAACCATCAACGAGACGCCTAACGCAACCAACAGCTATCCACCAAAGCGAACAAATTTTTGAATCAACAATTACCAGAAAATATGTATTTCCATATTTCCAGCCACGGAGCGTATCGACGCACTTTGACCAGTCAATCTGGAAATAGCCTACACACGATCGTGCACGGGTGCATCCGTACACACAGGAAGGACCAATCCTACGGGATCCGTTCTAGCGAAAGCAAATGAACTCTCGAGCAGAGAGGCCTGTGCGCGTTCACGCACGACCGGACGGTCACTGCATATAGATACAAAGGCAACCGTGCGAGCAGCGACGTACACTGAATTTTCCACGGGTCAGACTTTTCGTTGTTAAACATCGGGAGTAGGCGGAAAAGAGCCACGCCCGGGATCCCTTGTGGAACGGGCAGCCATCAGAACAGCCGATTTGTCAAATTGATTCGACAGGCGAACGCGTGGAATTTTAAGTTCGACTTTCGGCTTGACCGGACAGAACCGTACTCGAGATCTGTTGCAACGAACTTTGAAAAGAGTGAATGTCAAATTCTGTGGAATATCTGGAGGACAGAAAGAACAGAAAGGGTACCGAGGTGTTCCTTCTTTATGGTGGAAGTTGAGATTGTTCGGAAAGTTCTGTCCGATTTTGACTTCTTCAGTTACGAATGTAAGAATCTAGAGTTAGCTACGGTGACTGATGCGGTTCAGCAGTTGGCCATAAGTCGACCGCTGATTTTTATCCAAATTCATATTTTTGAGAATATAATAAGAAAAAAAGATAGAGCTTCGGTAGAAAATATTATGAAAGGTATTATTAGGTTATAACAATAAATAATTTAATTAGGTTGACACTAATTTTTATTTATTTTTAATCATCCATATATCGACCATTACTTTTCACGATATTTTCCCATCTCTTAAGTTATTTGAATCTTTATTTTAAAAAAAATGTCGGATATTTTAAAGTTTTTCTAAGGTCGTCTTTGCTGTCTGTGATATAGCGTTTAAAAAAATTAAAAATAAAGATTGGAAACTCATACCGCGTTCGCCACAACCATTTACTACTTATACCAATTATTATAAGATTTTTTAATCGACAACAAAAATTCTACAATAATGGGCAGTTAAAATAAGCGTTGAAGAAGATTTTTAGATAAAAGCGTCCTAAATTTTTTGAAGAAGGAATCCAGAAATTACTTCATAGATAAGAAAAAATCATAGAAAAGAATGGTCAATACAGTCATGACTAAAAATGAATGCAAATATTAATATCTTAGGGTAAAAATTAGCATGAAGGAACGATATTATTTATGGGATGACTTAATATAAAAGGTACTGTAATTTGGATATTTTGGATATTTTTTCGTATTACATGCACTTTGTGCAATTTAGCACTCTTAAATTTCCTTTAAAGGTATAAAAATCTATAGTATAGTCACGAGATAACTGACGATCGGGAAGCTAGAAGTTTTGCACGCGAAGCGTGCATCGACGTTGTAATTTATGGCGTCATTGAATAGAGGCGAGCTTAAGTTGATTGCGATCGCGCGTAGGTTTATTGTTCAATCGATAAAGAAATCGAACCATTTTTGTTCCACTGCTGTTTTATACAGTATAATCTTTCTTTTCATCAGCCGGTGTTTAATTTCTATTTTTATTTATCTAACCGTGGAAAACTATGTACAACCTATTCATAAATTTTTAAAGAGTAAACGTAGAATAGTAAATAATAATGATGTACAAATAACTAATTGATAGTTCATATACTTCCACGATAAATCCAGTGAACTTAATTTACAACAATTTCCCTATTATCATTTACTTTGCTTCATTTTAAAAATTCATCATCATTCATCTCTCAATACAACATACTTTTTCTCTAATAAATTTCCTCAGCCACTTTCTCTTACTTTACTCCGATATTCGAAAAGTTTTTAAAAAAAATTATATATTCTTCCTTACAATAATTAGACTACGGATTTTTATTCAAATTCATACCTTTCGGAATATGGTAAAAAAAGTAGAACTTCGATAAAAAATTATTTCATCTATCAGATATTATAAAACCTACTATAATTTTTATATTTTGCATACGTTCGCATATTACCTGCATTCTGTGCAATTTTCTACATTTAAATTTCCTATAAATCTATAAAAATCCGCAGTATAATAATAATGATCGGAGTGGTTCAAATGTTTATAATTGTAAAAGTTGATCGAACATTGACGGTTAATGAATTTTGAGCATCATTGCTGATTAGAAAATACTTTGAAATAAAATGTGGATTATGCAACGATTAAAAATTTTTATTAGAAGATCGAAAATGAGAGATTCATTTTTATCAAATCTTTCATCTACCGGTGTGGCGTCCAAAACATGTGATTTCAGCGTGGCGGTCAAAGTGTTAAAATATATATTTTATATTGAAATTTGTTATAGTTAATGCTCTGCAAGCATTTTAATTGAGTTAATCTTAATACACTGAATCATTTAAATATATTCAAAAACATCATTTGTCCGGTACTGTATAATGTTTTACGTATACAGAGGCGACGTTGGAGGCATTAGTAAGATCGTCATTTAGCATTGCTATTGTTTAAAAAACAAAATTATATTTATATCGTATAATATTTCTGCTGGCAGAAAGAACATTTTTTCATAAAATATAACATTTTTTAATATTACCTATTACAGTGTTTTCTAAAAGAAAACTGTTCGATTATGATACAACATATTTTTGTTCTCATTATTAAAGAAAAATCCTGTTATGGAGAATGGACATCGTATTTCGAAGGCAGATACGTGGATTGTTACCACCACACCGGTATTTTTACATCGTTATCCACTTTACTAACGGTGTCGATATCTGTTAAACTTTCCTCGCGAAACTTTAATCACCGCGCTCTAGCGTGCAGCGTTAAATCGCACATTATTCACGGTCCCGGTGTAATGAACGTAACGCGACACGCGTATATCTTAAAAACATATTTCAGACGAACGAAACAAGACTTTAATCCAGGCAAATAGCGCGACCGTAAATATGAATTAAGCAAATGACGGAGCTTCATTAAAATTGCACCATCGATTGGTTCCGAATGTCGAGCGATTTCGCGCGGCTAAATCCACTTAAAGCCGACAGCAGGGTGGAAAAGCTGGGATCTGTCCACGTGATATTTCGAAGGAGATCGTAGCAAAGAGAAAATGTACATTCGCCGCTGTTACGCTCGAACATCCTGGGTCAGAATACCGCAGCGAACGTTTTAACAAGTTAGCTGTTTTTGACGAGTATACTCGTTACGGGAAAGGTGCAAAACTTTGTGTTACGATGAGTATAATCGTCGTGAGCAAGAAGTATAAAATTTTGTGTTACGACGAGTATATTCGTCGTGAGTAAAAAGTAGTGACAATTTCTGGTTTAAATTTCAATTTTAGTGAAAACTAAAATATATTCGTAAGCTTGAGGATGTTTGAAATATTTAGAGGCCAAGTCGAAATAAAAAGAACAAATAAAAGTTTGTAGTTTCTTATAAAAGAGTATACTCGTCATAAAAAAGTGCAAAATTTTGTGTTACGACGAGTATATTCGTCATGAGCAAAAAGTAGTGACAATTAGCGATTTAAATTGCAATTTTAGTAAAAACAAAAATATATTCGTGAACTCGAAGACGTTTAAAATACTCTGAGTCCAAGTCAAAATAAAAGGAACGAATAAAAGTTTACAAATAATTATTACGGAAAAACCGCATATACTACGAATANTAGTGACAATTTCTGGTTTAAATTTCAATTTTAGTGAAAACTAAACTATATTCGTAAGCTTGAGGATGTTTGAAATATTTAGAGGCCAAGTCGAAATAAAAAGAACAAATAAAAGTTTGTAGTTTCTTATAAAAGAGTATACTCGTCATAAAAAAGTGCAAAATTTTGTATTACGACGAGTATATTCGTCATGAGCAAAAAGTAGTGACAATTAGCGATTTAAATTGCAATTTTAGTAAAAACAAAAATATATTCGTGAACTCGAAGACGTTTAAAATACTCTGAGTCCAAGTCAAAATAAAAGGAACGAATAAAAGTTTACAAATAATTATTACGGAAAAACCGCATATACTACGAATAGAGAAACATTTCCCGGATTATGTACCTACATCTTCAAAAGATGATCCTACACGAAGATGTGCACATTGTTATAAAAATATTATTCGGAAGGAATGGCGATATTGGTATTCAACTTTCCAAGTTCCATTACGCCATACTTTTCTCAATACCATCCTCCAACGGCGGATTAAAATAACAAATTGATTTTTCACATTTTCTTTCGTTCACAAGCAAACTATTCATATCGAACATCATCATAATTTAGTAAATAAATGAACCTAAGTAATAAAATAAAAAAAAAAGTGATTTCATTACAACTTAATTCCAAACTACATATACTCCATGTCCGACGGGTATACTCGTCACCGTTTAATTTGTGCGTCGCAATTTAGACACACATTTTCCAAAGAGATCAAAACAGCTAACTGGTTAAAGAGACTAAAATAAAATTTTAGAATAACAATACAGAATAAGTAAATTCGAATAAATAAAATGAATTATAGAATAATAATTATACAAACGGAAATACAATTTTTCACTGTATTTAACAGCGGACAGAACTTTCGGAGCAATCTAATAATCTGTTCTCGGTCGATATCTCCAGTTTTCAATTTTATCTCACATTCAGATCAATACGAGATAGAAAATATAATATGAAATATCTTAAGCGGTACGATTTTGGCAACTCTCATCCAGGCATTTCTCTCGCGATACCATAATCCAAAATTGCAATAGTCGATACGATCGATTCAATGCACTCCGTTATATGGACACTTCGCATCGTACCGAAGAAGTCTTCGATGCGAGTGCAATAGTACGGTGCCACGTCGAAGCCGAGAGAAAGAATAAACAAGAGGGACAAAAGGAGAATGTCGGGGACTAGATGTATCGTATTTAGAGCCGATCAATGTCGCGTGAAACGATGAAAAGAACGAATCGACGATGAAACGTCGAGCAGTCATGAGTTTTAGACGACAGACGTCGTTTCGACTTCGCGTAAGAAGAACTATTGACATTGTCGAACAATGGAGACCTCTCTGTAAATATTTCTACTCCTTTGAAATCAACCTTGGGTACACCTCTTGCGCAAACACTTAAAACAATGATATTTTTAGTATCTTCCTTGAGGATTGAATCAAATAAAAGGGGGACAGACGGAATATGCAAATATTTGCTCGGACACGAGCGCCATGATTTTTTCTTCAAAGTTTCGCGAGAGATAAATTTCACCTGCTCGATAAATTTTTTTTAGAACGATACGTAGGTTCAGATTTATAAAATATGATGGGTTAGTGGAATAATTTAGTTCTTAATGTGTTTTTTATTAATATCCAAAGCTTTTCTTTTTAGTAAATACCACAATTTTTTTTTTATTTAAAAACTAGTACTATGGTTCTTTCGAAAATAAAATGGTCGACTTCTTTACGTTTCTGTGTACTTCGATCGATTTTCTTGTGTCGTTTGCTTTCAGTTGCTTGATATTTGTACTGCACAATGACACATGGCGTTTCTTCAAGAAATTTTTCGTTCTTGAGATATATGAGCTCTACAAAAATATATTTCTGTCAATTTTTCTTTTGCCAATTCTGTGTTACCTTGGACTAAGTTAGGTTAGCTTTGGTTAGGTTTGGGTTAGGTTCGGGTCGACAGCCGGAAACATTTTTATACTAAACGGTTCGATCACCTTTTGCCTAATTTCTCCATCTGCATCGCGGATATTTTAAAAATTGTCTGAACATAAAATCACGAAAAATCTTGTAAAGAACAGTACAGTTAATTTATAAAATTTCAGTAAGAAATTAGGAACTGGTGATTTCGATCACTTTGGTAGTTCCAGTATCGATGAAAAGAATTACTTAAATATTCCTATTCAGAGTCTCTTAGTTTATGAATTCCTTCACTATTAAACATAACAATTATCTGCGCAA
>SMSQ01019847.1:0-36769 GCA_019453375.1 Ctenoplectra terminalis | reverse complement strand
ATCGTAGCTCCTTTCTCTGATAAACAAACAAGATTGGGACTATAGAGGGTTAACCCTTTCACCGCGATGAAGTTACAGCAGGAATCGTTTTCAATGCATACAATGACGTTAACACACCTGTGAGCGAATTCCTGAAACGAGCGACAGGCGAGCATGCAGTGCAGTTCGTGGTCGATCGTGACAAAGCCGATTTCCCGTGCAACCATCGTTTGTCCACGAACGAGCTTCGTTTCCCAAAAGCTGGTGGGAACTTTCGTGAGACGCGTTACGATACAGAAACATCGAATCGTGATCGCGTTTTTCGCGGTGAATTACAATGCTCGCTCACACATATTCATATATATGTAAATGTTTACAGTAGCAACAAAAAGTTTGGATGCACTAGTGTTTTTTTTTTTTAATATTTAAACTTTGTGAATCACCGTGGATGCTTGTGATCGGACTGCGGATTTTTATGCAAATTCATATTTTTGAGAAGGTTGTAGAAAAAGTAGAATTTTGATAGAACATTATTTCACCTAGCAGGTATAAAAAACATAATTTGAGTATTTTATATATTGTTTCGTATGATGTGCATTATTTTGTAATTGTGAGCCTTTAAATTTCCCATAAATGCATAAAAATACGCTGTCCAGTAATGACATACGTAAAACACAAAAAAGTAAAGTTTCTAGTTAATTATCAGCTGTGTAATTTATGCTTTGCATTCCTAAACTTTTTTAAGTTTCACAGAACTATTGTGGAAACTTAAAAACTATTTTACAAAGAAAAAAAAAAAAAAAATACGAACCTTTGTAATCTTTTTTTATTTGCTTGATTTTCTGTGTTTAATATAAATTAAAATAATTGAATTTACATAAATATAAAATCTAACCTTTTGAACTCCTATATCATGCTGGAAATGACAACAGATTTGTTATAAACACATTTTAAACGCTTTTCCTGCGCATTAGAGATTGCTTTAGAAACTATCACACTTTAAAAGATTATAAAAAGAAAAAATTCCAACAAATAAATAAAAAGGGTTAAATTTTACCGTTGTACGCTAACTTACTTAATTTGACTTAAAATAAATACAAGTTGACGCTCGACAACATCGAAAACAAATCGAGTTTGAAGAGTTAACTTGAAACTTGTGAAGAAAATTACACGTGTCTCCACAGTGGCGCCAGTGGAGTACAAAGGGTACAGCTTTTGGGGAGCCAAGAATGATATGCAAATTGTCCACTACTCGGAGAGTTAGCGGCCCTAACCCCATCTTCAAAGGTCGACTGTAATTCACTCGTGCAGTGAGAAAAATACAGACATACCCGTCGTTTGCTTACCAGAAAATAATTAAAACTGCTTTTGGAATCAGTAATTGCTCTAACTGGACTATTATTTAGTATTGGACTATTATCGCTAACTTTAATATCAGAATAGTGGTGTAATAATAAAATTGAATCGTAGATATGACAAGTAAATACAATAAAATTTTTTAAATGATATGCAAATTGTCCACTACTCGGAGAGTTAGCGGTCCTAATCCGATATTCAAGGGTCGACTGTAATTCACTCGTGCAGCGAGAAAAATACAAACATACTCGTTGTTTGCTTACCAGAAAATAATTAAAACTGATTTTGGAATCAGTAATTGCTCTAAATGGATTATTTTTTGGTATTGGACTATTATCGCCAAATTTAATATGAGAATAGTGGTGCAATAAAATTGAATTGTACAGTCCCTGGCCATCGAATTAAGACCGCTACAAATTTTCAGCATCTTTCACGTTTTCCGCAAAATTAAAAGGTCCGTTCAAATTGTAACGATATAATTTATTAACTACCAACATAATACACTACTACTGTACATAACATTATTAACCCTTTGCACTCCAAGTTGTGCTCAATATTCTATCCCAACTGGTTCGTATTTGATAAACTATTTTCAAAAGCTGTACGGAATTTGCCTTAGTTATTACATTATTATAATCAGTAGCATATCTACATTGATAACTTCCTATTAAATTAATTTTTTATAGAAAAGAATGTGTTTTATATACTGAAAATGAAAGTAGTGGAGCAAAATGAAACGTCGAGTCCAGCTCGACGTAAGAGTGCAAAGAGTTAACACATGTTAGTACTTTGTATTTCCACCCTTTACTCTGATGACAATTTGTATCCTTCCGGCATGCTCCGTATACATTGCTCGATCATACGCTTTGAATCTTCATTATTTTCTCAAATATCTGTAATTTTTGTTTTCAACTCGGATAACGCGGTGCTTGAAGAGTCATAAACTAGTCTTTCGAGTAGGTTCCAGACATTTTCCATGGCATTCGAGTCGGCAGAATTGGCTGCCCATGGGAGCAACGGGATGTTTTTGGTTTTGGAATCGCTCATCGCCCATACTGTTTGATTATTATCACGATAGTAACTAATCAATTGCTACGTATACATCGTTATCAACGTATTTGATAATAATTTGAACGACCAAAGACAGTTTTCCATATAAAATTGAAGTGAAATTTTTGTACGTGGTCCTAATTCGATGGCCAGGGACTGTCGATGAAGATATTACATCAAAATAGATGCTATATAACATAATAATATATTGTAAAAAATAAAATATCACGAATCCATTACTTATTAACAAAACGAAAGAAACTTTTGGAACAACCTAACATTTTATTTGTCGCGACTGATGCAGTCTTTAAAAATTCTGCTTCTCAATGCCGCAACGTTAATTCAGATAATTATTTAGCCCAATCTCTGCCAGTCTTGTACAATTCCAAACTAATATTCTTCCTTACAAAATATCGAATAATAATCTGAATAATTAGTAATAATTCGAATAACCAAAGACAGTTTTCCATATACGACACAACGTTATAGCCATAAAAGTGAATTTCTCGTACGTGGTCCTAATTCGACGGCCAGGGACTGTCGATGAAGATATTAGATCAAAATAGATGCTATATAACATAATAATATATTGTAAAAAATAAAATATCACGAATCCATTACTTATTAACAAAACGAAAGAAACTTTTGGAACAACCTAACATTTTATTTGTCGCGACTGACGCAGTCTTTAAAAATTCTGCTTCTCAATGCCGCAACGTTAATTCAGATAATTATTTAGCCCAATCTCTGCCAGTCTTGTACAATTCCAAACTAATATTCTTCCTTACAAAATATCGAGTAACAATCTGAATAATTAGTAATAATTCGAATAACCAAAGACAGTTTTCCGTATACGACACAACGTTATAGCCATAAAAGTGAATTTCTCGTACGTGGTCCTAATTCGATGACCAGGGACTGTAGATATGACAAGTAAATGCGATAAAATTTTAAAAATGATATGCAAATTGTCCACCACGCGGAGAGTCAGCGGCCCTAACCCCATGTTCAAGGATCGACTGTAATTCACTCGTGCAGCGAGAAAAATACAGACATACTCGTCGTATGGTGTATCGTTGCTCGCAAGCCCCGATTGCAGCATGGAACGAAGCGACCGTGTGAATTTATCATCGATCACAAGTAGAAAGGGAAAAAGGAGAGACGGCGGCGAGAAGCTGATCGCGGGGAACCTTTTAGTTCTGGTTGCTGGCCCGTTCGCTGGCCCGAGGTCTCTCGACGATTCGCTTTCGTTTCACGACGCCGCGCCGGCGAGACACGCGCGCTGTGCTCGTGAAGCGCAGCCATCGTCGATCGCGAAACACTTTCACGGTGGCCTTTCGCGATTCCTCCGTGGGATCCTCGTGGCTCGAACGTCGGATCGAACGATCTCGAAGAGATCCTTCTTTCGATCGTAATTCCGATACCGAGAGGAACGGCGGAGAAGAAGGGGCAGCTGCTCGAGTCGATGGATCCAACCAGTTGAAACGTGTAACATGCAGCTAGGAGCAAAGTTTTTTTATGCACTCGATGTGTCTGAAATTGTGTTCAGAATGTTGTCTTTGGAAATAGAAAATTTGTTTTTAGTAGGAATGCGTTTCTCGAAATTTAAAGAAGATTCGAGTTTCGGGAATTCGAAGCGTTTCATTATTTTTGTGACCCGAAATTCTGGAAACGCAAATTCTTTGTATGAAGGCGAATGTATTATATTTGTAAAACTTTTATGAAATATTAGAAATTGTCTATTTTGATCGCATCGGTTGTTTTACTGTTAACGCTTAAAGATGGAGTCTGACGCATTCTAATTGGTTTTTGCTAAAACATTAGATTAAATTTTAACTTTGGATTTGAAATTTATTTGAGATCTAAGCAAAGTTTAAACCTTGCCAACAAAATTTTATCGATACTCTTTGTATCGATATATATATATGAAATACTTTAAACTTTGTTTAAACATTAAATTAAAAAGAAAAAGGATTCACATTTTTTTGATAGGTATATTTAATACAAAGAGTATCGACAAAATTTTGTTTGCAAAAAAACATAGAAATAAACAAACATCCTTTTAGAAAGTTTCACGAAGCTCTTTAGATTCCATCTCACCAATTAACCGAAATTTTGTTTGCTCGCCAGAAAATAATTAAAACTGATTTTGGAATCAGTAATTACTTTAGAGATACTTTCAGAATAGTAGTCTAATAATAAAATTGAATACTGACAAGTAAACAGAATAAAATTTTTAAAATGTCGATACGTAAATATGTAACTTCTGAGTCATAGAATTATAGCAGATTAACCCTCTATAGCGCTATGTGAAAATTATATATTCGTGTATCTACGTTTCTTAATTTTTATTTTATTTATTTATCGCTCTACTGATCAATTTGATCACTATACCATTGTACTTTTACAACAAATAGTCCATTTGTAAATTGAGGGGTTCTCTCTCTCACGGGTAATATTTATCTTCGACCCGAAATTGTGAGCACGAGTCTCGCACAGTATTTATGTTCGAGCCGAAACTATGACCACGAGTCTCGCTCGTGATGTTCGTGTTTGGCTCGAAATTGTAATCACGAGTCAGACTCGTCAAAGTATGGCGAGGAGTTAAACAAAAATTTCGGTCCGCAGGGACCGGCGTGGCGCTTAACGTGTTAACGGAAATTAATTTCAACTAGACCCGCGCATTAACACCAGAACTACCAAACTAATCAAAACGATCAATTCGTAATTTTTCATACAGATTTTATAAATTCACTATTATAGCTTTCGAGAAATTTTCCATAATTTTCTGCTAAAAATACAAAGTTTTATCTCCCATACCTTACCTATTTTTTCATTTATCATCATTTTAACTCTCTATAGCCCGAATGTTGTCTGCTCATTGGAGAAGAAATTACGATTGATTACAGATTTTCACTTTGATTCGAAAATGTTTTACCTAATAATTACCGTAGATGGATCGTGGTATCGCTACAGTAATACAGTAATCAAATTTAATAGTGCAGTAATAACTGAAGAAAATTAATTTTTTAAAATATAGATACATCGGTTTGTAACTTTTAAGTCACACGATCCCATAGAGGGATAAATTGTAAAGATATGTGTCTTTGATCGATTAACTTAATAGTGTTGCGAATTCCAAACATAGAAAATATTTCGAATTAGCTTTTTTTTTTTATCAGAGTGTTATAGTTTTCATGATAGTTTTATTATTGATTCCAAAGTAGTGTTGCGTTGAACAAATTTACGCGATTTTTGAGTAGAATCGCGACTCCGTCTCAATTTTTTCCACTGAGGTTATGGAAATCTGTTCCTAAATCACCTGGACAAGGGGATTGCATCGATGGCAGCCATCCGCAGCCGTTAGAGTTGCGTATTATAAAAGTATGGTGCATATATTAGTAATGCGTTAATAAATAAAATAATAATTATTATTTTTTTATTTTTTTAATTGTATAGATAAATGAAATAAATTAGGATTACAAATAATGAAGCATCCTCACGGGATTGAACACTACCGCTCATAAGTATACGGACACTCATAAATTTGTCAACTTGATCAATTTCTATTGATTTTAGTACATAAATGTAAATTAATGACAATTTAATGACTGAAAGTAATGTTTACTACCTTCTTAGGCAATCGACACATTGTAAATTGAAATGATCTATTAATCAAAATTTACCAATAGTGTATTAAAACGATTTGTAAAAGGACACTGCTTGAATTAACTGTCTATAGCCCAAATTTTGTCTGCTTATCGGAGAAAAAATTACGATTGATTACAGTTTTTCACTGTGATTTGAAAATGATTTAATTAATAATTACTGTAGATGGATCGTGGTGTCGCTACAGTAATACAGTAATCAAATTTAATAGTGCAGTGATAACTAAACAAAATTAATTTTTGCAAATATAGATACATCAGTTTGTAACTTTTAAGTCACACGGTCCCATAGAGGGTTAACCATGGTAGAAGAACGTCATTATTTAATCCATAATTAATAATTAGCTAGCAATTAAATAACCCAAATATAAAGAACTTTTCAAATAACGAAACAGTTCCATAAGTTTCGACACTTATATACTTTAATGTCATTTTTATTGCATATTAGCTCTGCAATTTATCCCCAATATTCAATTTTGTCCTGTTACAACATTCTGCTACACATAGAGATTTAATTTCTTCGGTACAAATAGGTACACTTTAATCGTCGGTACTTCCAGTGTTAAATAAATACTACCGCTAAGTGTTAACACCATGTTCAAAGCCCCGTTGAAAAGAAAGAAGTTTCCGTATCCTCGCGTTCAATCCGGCGACGCAGGTAGCGCATTCTTTGTTGAAAAATTTTTCACGAGCGGCCAGCTCTGCCGGCTGTTGGCGCCGGAAAACCTAATGGCGTGGTGTTTCGCAAACACGCGGGCCCTTTTATCTCGCGTATATACCTGAGGAAGGTGGAAAAAGGCCGTGGCGCGTTCAAGTGGCTGGTAAACGCGACCTTGGCTAACTCGTCTCGCGTTCATCTCGGCTCGCCCTCTTCAAGGACGCACGCATGACGAACAACTGAAGATATTCGTTCAGAGGAGACGCGAGCGTGGCCGGTGTGCCGTGCTTTCGAGTGTCGTCTGAGAGTGCAGCAGAAACGTCTGGAGATGTTATCGTCCTCGTAACTGCGACTCGTGCTCCGTCCGTATCAAACTCTCGCTCTCGATGTCCGACTCTGTCTCTCGCTTTCGACGCCGACTAGTTATAGCGCGAGAACATGTTTTTACCGCCAATTTTTTTTTATGTCCAGAGTTATGGTTATTAGAGGCGACAGAGATACGAACGTTGGAAACTTGGATTAGTGACTCGGTTAGGCTTAGGCTTCGTTTCTTTTTTCTTTTTTATTGTTATTGTTAAGCTTTTGAAACTTCAGCTGAGGTTTAACGCATTGCACTCGTCTGGCGCCGACTGAGATTATGTTTTTAATCAGATTCTATACTTTCATCAATTCAGACACTTGTTTTATCTTAAAATAAAAGTAAATTAACCAAGTAAATAAGAAATTGTAAACGTTTATAGTTTTCTTTTTTTCTTTCCAAAAGAACACTAAGTTTTCGCAACAGTCCTTTGAAAGTTAAAAAAGTGTACGAGTGCGAAGGGTTAACACTAAACCTACCAAAGCGGTCAAATGACCGTTTCGTAATTTCTTCTCCGAATTTTATAAATTATTAACCGTGCACTTTTGAATATTTTTTTGTGATTTTTCGCAAAATATATGGTCAAAGATTTGTTTCTCTAGCATTGTGTATTTTTCCAAGTATCTAGCATTGTGTATTTTTCCAAGTATCTATTATTCTAATTTCTTTGACACAAGCAGGTATAGTTTAATCGTCGGTAGGTTTAGTGTTAATACAGTTGTATCTGTGGTACAAACGTTAGACACAGCAATTAGCTTAACACTTTGATGGCAGCACATTTTTCGCGTCGTCTTTAGATTAGCGCCGGCAATATTTACACGATCGTTTCTAGCATAATTATTAATAAAAAAAAGTGTTGAGATCACTGTTACACTATTTTTAATATTTCCTTAAAAATAGCATCGGTATGGATTAGTATACAAACATCGAAATGACGGCGAGAAACCATTTCCAGAAAATAGCTGTACAAAGTCACACGCACGTGACAGCGGCTGTCAATGTGTTAAGAATAAATGTGATTTTTAGACTCCTATGTGGTTCGTGTATTTTGGTTGAGATTTTTGTTTTCTCTCTCTTGAGGTTTAATTTTGATAAAAATGGATTGAGAGTTGAACCTGACCTTCTTCTTTTATGTGGGTGATTGATTTGGAAACGTTTTAGATTGGTATTGGTAAAATAGTTTTTCTTTTAGTTAGTTTAGTTAACCCATTATCATCCTGTGTACTCGCACGAGTATATCTATAAAATGCACGATTTAAATTGTTTATCTATGATTTTTACGAAAGTAATTAGTTATATCATACCTAGATGGCATTAATTCTGTATGAAAAAATAAATTTGGCTGTGACGCAAAAACTATACTCTTTAACGATGCGATAAATAATATTAAAAAATAATTTTCACAAGCAGTTTTATTTTGGGCGTTAATGGGTTAAAATAGTTTTAACCCTACGTACAGCGTTTCAATGTTTTTCATTTGACACATTATTAAAGTAGTGAATAGCTATCGCCAATATGTGTAACTATTCAAAGAATAGTAAGGCAAAGAATGAATAGTATTATTATTTAAATATTTATTAAAATGAATTAAAAACAAATAATATTATTATTACAATATAATTTAAACATTGATTAAAATCAATTTAAAAAAAAATAACAATACTATTATTGCTATATAATTTAAAGATTGGTTAAAATGAATTAAAAACAAATAATAATACTATTATTACTATATAATTTAAACAATGAAGAAAATTAATTAAAAACCAATACACCTAAGTCTGTTTTTACACGGTAGATTGGTTCCAGAAGAAGCCGTGTAAAAAAAAACCGTGTAAAAAAAGACATTGATCTTATACAAAAATGGGTGATTTGTTCCTAATCTCTAAAACCTATTAAAATTAGTGAAAAACAAGAATTTTTAAGAACAAGAATTCAATTGCTCTGACCAGTAAATTTTATTGTATGCACATAAAGGGAATTCCCCTAAATTAGTGCTATTCACATTTGCTTTGACCAGTAAAAATTGTTTGTACGCGCTAAAGGGGAATTCACTTAAATCTTTAAGCTAGTGTTCGCAAACTATCGATGGTTTCAGACTTTTTTCTTTCATAAATACTTTTTTGTGATATGAACATACTTCGCAAAAATTAAATTTGACAAAAAAAATTTAAGTACATAAAATTTCAAATCGTGCTAAATGGAATAAAATCGTGTAAAAAAATTAAAAATATTCAATTTTCAAACCGTGTTATATCAAAACCGTGTACAAAAAGACCGTGTAAAAACAGACTTAGGTGTAATGATATTATTGCTATATAATTTAAACATTGATTAAAATGAATTAAAAGCAAATAATAATATTATTATTACTACATAATTTAAACGTTGATTAAAATGAATTAAAAACAAATAATAATACTATTATTGTTACATAATTTAAGCATTGATTAAAATGAATTAAAAACAAATAATAATAGTATTATTACTACACAACTTAAACATTGATTAAAATAAATTAAACGAAAGTAATATTTTCTTCCCTTCTTGTATAACTTGGAAATATTCGTTCACTTTAAGTACAGGTATTTTAGTAACTACAGAATCTGAGTGGCAAGTGTGCAGTAGCGTAGTAGAGATTGTTTTTATTGAAATTAAACAAGACTTTCAAATAATTTTGTTTGATCGAATGGTATTTTAATTTTCTAAACTAAGCTACTTTCATTTTTCGTCGATTCGATCGATATCATTCAGCTGTAACAAGTAAATGGTATAATTATAGCCGATAGTATTTTAAATTTCGATGAAACATATGTAATTTCTCCATATTTTCCGGCAATATTTATCTTCCTGTATCGTATAAACGTTTCCGGTGGTAGAAAGTAAGCGTCCACTAGCTACTTGTGCAGCAAAAATAATGAGGTGTCTCACGGTTCTTGCTATACGGGAAATTCAATGTTATTTTCATCCATGGTATTTATTTTCCACAATTATGTATCATTTTTTAGATATTTGACTTCGTGTTTAAGCGTAAAAGAAATATCACATTATTTCAAATTTTAAACGCTTAAAATCGTTTTTTACCAAATAACAGAATCGACAGTAAAAATTGCCTATTTCTTTTTTTTTATTTATTTATTTTTTTATCTTTGACACCGATTCCTGTATTTATAATAAATTGTCAACATAATAAGTGTCTGGATGTATGTAACTGAACCACTAATATTTAACACAGTATGTTTATACACATTATATAGGTACAGTATAAAATGGTTATCTGTGTTTTGTACTTTTATACTTCGATACAGAGGCAGTATTTTTAGTATTTATTTCGCTTTATCACAACTTTCAATTATCTTGAGCGTATTTTTTTTTTTTATAAAATTTATTAACACGAAAATCAGAGTCAGCGTATTTTTTTCTTACTCTAATTCTGCACTCTCAAAAAGATTCTATAAATTTACAAGGATTCAATTTGGCGAATTTTTCGTGATTTCCTGTGAAAAATATAGGCGAAGGTTTATTCTCCTTACTTTATGTATTTTTTAGAATACCTATCATCTTTATTTCTTTCAGTAGAAACATATCTGTTTTAATCGTCGATAGTTTTAGTGTTAAGAGTATTTACATTACAACCTTGAAATAAACTTTTCGATCCAATTTTTTCATACCTTGAAGGGACATGCAGACCTTTTGGAACACTCTGTATAGACTCGTGACATTAAAAATTTTCCCCGTGGCAAGCTCGGCACGTTTGCAATTTATTTGCCATTCCTGTTCTGACCCATCAGACCACATTTCTTCCGCTCATCTTTCCAGCAACGCGTAGCACACGATCAATTTTAGTTTCGTATATTTTTACTTGCTTCTGAGATAAGAGAAGCGCGATTACGGAGCTTGACACCTTTCGACCGGATATCTTTACTGCTTCTTACTGCAATCTACGTTTTAAACTCGCTTTTATTCAAGAAGCGCTCGATCCTATCGCGACTCTCCCCTGTTTCAATTTTCCTTCTCACGTAAAACAAGAAAAACCAGCGACACTTAATTATCACAATGTTGAAACGCAGCGCAACATTGTCGACAAACTTATCGATAAGAAGAGACGTTCGTTTAACTGTTAGCCAAGTCGGATTATTTTATCAGAATATTCCTGGTCGATGAACTGTAACAGTCCGTACGAGCGAGTCCCTCGCAATCTTGTATCTCGTATTGCAACGTATAGACACGTGTTTTATCTGTTCGGTCTGAGAATTCGCGTTTGCGATTGTACGTGGCAGTCTGCAGGACAACAAACTGGGTCGTTGTACGTCATATGATTATGCATGTAATAATGTTCGGATAAAACGCGGGTAGAAACGCAATCGTGTAACTGGCCCCAGATATCGATCTGAAAAGCAACGCGAGTTAGTGCGCAAAGAGCGCATAAATCGCGGCCTAAGCTGATTTCCACGGTCGATTTCGAGGCTGCTTTAATTTTCGTTTCGAGATTTGTAGATCTGTTCCACCGTGCTGCTAATTGTTAACGATAACGACACCTAATAATTAGCGATCGTTAAATGTTCGACCGCTAGAAAGACAATTTTTTCGTTCGAACAAAAGCTGCATGATTCAACGCTCTCCGATTCAAGTTTAATTTCTATTTTGTTGCAGTTGGTTCATACAAGTTTTGCACCAACTCACGCGTTTAATAATGAAATTGACAATCGTTTGTGAATACACTGATGCATTTTATTAGGTGAAGAATATACAGCAGTTTTTAGTTTAACCCTCTGTAGTCCAAATTTTGTCTGCTTATTGGGGAAAAAATTACGATTGATTACAGTTTCTCGCTTCGATTTGAAAATTTTTGAGTCAATATTTGCTGTAAAGATTGTTTGTTACGAGTACGCTGATATAGTAATAAAATTTAAAGACACAAAAATATAGAGAATACACATAAACTATATAAATAAACTCAAAATACAATATTCATTACAATATTTAGTGAACAAAGTTTTTTTAGTTTTTATTCTTTTAAATACATTTATAAAAATATGAGTTTGCACAAAAATTCGCAATCTAGTTATTGGTTTTAACATAATTATAACCGTAAAATAATTATAAACGTTTTAAATACAATTATAATCTCAAAAACAACTCGCTTAAATATTAGTACTGAGATGTTCAAAATTTTTATACATAAAATTCTATATTATTGATAATATCCACTATTTCCAGGTGCCGCGTATAGTATTAAAATAATTCAAACTTTCTCACCCGTTGTCAACCATCCAATCACCATGACAATAAGACTTACTATAATTTATATTTTTTCCCGCTGGCGACATAAAACTTTACATATTGTAAGTTGACAGTAGTCTGATCATTGCGCTAATTTAACCCTCTGCAACCCGAATTTTGTCTGCTTATTGGAGAAAAAATTACGATTGATTACAGTTTCTCGCTTCTATTTGAAAATTTTTTAGTCAATATTTTTAAGTAATAAAATTTACTTATACAGCAATAAATAAACATAATCAAATTCCAAAAATACAGATACACGAGTATGTAACTTTAAAGTCACACGACGCTACAGAGGGTTAATGGAAAGATTAGGTACCGGAAAAAATTGGTGCAGTTTTTTGTTAGAGACAAATTCAAATTGAATTTCTTATAGTAATTTTGCAGAGATAATATAACAATGATGGTATCGTTAGAAGATTTTGTTCATTTAGTCAGTGTACATTATCTCAATTCTTTTCTTTCAATGTTCTGTTATTTATCCAAAGTTAACACTAGGTTTACGGACATCGATTGGATCATTTTAATGGGTACATTGAAACACAAATTTTTTGTAATATCGTTACTTCAGTTTACTTCAAATTAATAGATTTCTATAAGCAGAGATTTACTTCGTACATTTTTCTATATAAATTTCATTTTGAGTTTATATTTTCCGCACGCATGATTGTTAAACTTAACCCTCTACAGCCCGAATTTTGTCTGCTTATTGGAGAAAAAATTACGATTGATCACAGTTTCTCACTTTGATTTGTAAAAGTTTTAACTAATAATTACCGTAGATGGATCGTGGTGTCGCTACAGTAATACAGTAATCAAAATTAATAGTGCTGTGATAACTAAACAAAATTAATTTTTTAAAATATAGATACATTAGTTTGTAACTTTTTAGTCACACGGTCCCATAGAGGGTTAAGTTTAAAAAATGGGTTGAATAAAAATATAAGTATTCATAGTTATATATAGAAATAAAAATAATTCATTGGTACTTTGTATTTTCTAGTGTTCTTTTTTAACTCTTTATTGCGGCATGTAACTTAGAAGTTACACACTCATGTATTTTTTAATTTAATTTAATTCATTTATCAATGTATTCTTCAATTGTACAAATTAAAGCGAGAAACTGTAATCAGTTGTAATTTTTTTCTGATATGGACTAATAAAAATGAGTACATCGAGTATATCCGGAAATATTACAGTTTTGAAAAACTTATTTATTATAAAAGAAGCTATCCTATATATTGCAGCAATTTTTTCATGCATAAAGTACCAAATAATTGTTATTCCACAAATTTTTCCACAGCTGCAGAAATATTCAAGTTAATTCTTTATCGATCCACTCTGTATCCTATTCCATTTCTCAAATCCACCCTTTTGGAAATCATGCATGATTAATATTTCGTAAAGTATATGTTGCAAAAACTGATCATCGCGCTAGAAATTATTTTTCTGGTTCATGGTTGTGAAGAGATAAACTTGTGTACTCCCTTCCAAGCGGAGGGTCAAAGTGTATTTCTGCTTTCATATTTTGACATTTAGAAATATTTTTGTATTAACCTTTTCGATACGAAGGGAGACTAGTCACTCGTAACCGAGCAATTACTGAATCGAAAGAGTAACTATATTTATCCATCGACGGTGTTAACCCTTTCATAGTACAATGAAGCGACGAAAAATTCAGAAATGACAGTATAAAGAAAAATTTCCTTTGTTGTTATTAGAGAGATCAGAGATTAATATCCCTTTTATTAAATGGCATTAATATGTATTTCTCGTTGCCACGCGTTTAACAAATATTTACTTAACTCTTCGCAGTTTAGTCTGTACGTTGTACGAGCAAAGCAATGAGCCGTCTGAGTGTTTAATCATTTTAATTTTCGTTAAACATTTAGACAACTTATAGATAAAGATATGAAAACGGAAGCCTTTTTTTTCATTGCACGCAATATTCGATAAGTTTAATATAGGTTTGATTTTCGAGTAAAGAAATTTACGTACAACGTTAATTCACAACCAGAACCAATCATTAACTTTATAAATAGAAAAAAAAACAGGTAAAACTAGCATTCTTTTTATTTTTTCAGCACACGTAGGACTATTTTTGGTTATAAAAAAAACAGACATTTTTGTACCATTCTTCGTCATTTTACTAACACGTTCGCGAACGTGAATGCTATAGCATTCATTTTCATGATGATGCAGAATGACATGAATGCTGTAGCATTCAAATCTTAAAGTTAATTATTTTGAATTTAATTTTATTTAACCTTAAGTTTTAATTTTATTATTAATTTTAAGTTTCATTGTATATAACGATTAAGATATGATAATCTGACTACCCTTATAAAATGTGTTTAATCGAATTTCGGATATCATAACCAAATTTATTTTAAAAATAAAATGACCGTCAATTTTTGCACCTCGCTGAAATCTTTACTGCCCGCGAACGTGTTAATCTTTGAAAGGGTTAACGAACTGAGTTCAGTTCTCTCTGTCATCGCGTTCTCGTTACTTCGTCTTACTTCGATACAATTTATTTATTATACAAAAAGTGTTCTTTTCCTGATCCTCTACCTCCAACAATTGTAATATTATTCACATTTCGGTTACCACGTACAAAAAGTACATAATTCCATGTATTCGTATATAATAAATTTTAATATTAAATCATATAAAAATAAAACTTTGTTATAAGAAGTTTATAATAAGACTTTATTTCTCAAGTTTTTCAAAAAGCGGATTTTCCGAGAAAAAGAAACTACTAAAATTAATATTAGACTTCCCTACAATTTGTTTAATATTTTTTCGAGGGTTATATCGTAATAAAATTTCATAAAAATCGGCGTGCGTGAATTTTGTAACATTCCTCGTCAAAATAAAATTTCTGAGCTTGAACTTCCACTCGTGCCGATCGTTGGTTTTCGTATCATTGATGTTGATCGTTAATTTCCAGACATCCTAATAGAACGGCTGGAGCGAAAGACAACGTCGAGTTAAGCTCGAGGGTTAATTAGCTTTATTGAATAATTTTATTCGACAAACACACAGCGTAAAACTTTGGCAGTTTATCGCATCGCGGAAGGAAACGGGCACGGTTCATGATGTTCCATAAGGAGACGTGGGTTGCCTAATTAACCGCTTAATAGGGTTAAGTGTGGATAATTAGAGGGCCCGGAAGTGCAACGTCCCAGTAGTTGAATGTACCATCGCACAAAATGTACATTAAACAGCTTCGCGTCGAGAGTTATGTTTCCTGAAAAATTTCATCAATAACAAGCAATTTATTTTTATACTTTACCCGCTTTCTTGTATAAAATTATACCGACAAGGGACGTTCGGTAAGCCGAAAATTGAAAAAAATTTGAAACTTTGCNNATCTCGTTCCATATAGAAATTATCCTCCACTCGTCACGAATCAGAATCGAATGAGTGCTCGTCCGCAAAGGGTTAATGGTACCACAGATGGAAAGATACAGGTATCCTAGGAAACAGACTGCTTTTAAATATAAATGGATAGTGTAGAAAATATTATTGCGACTGTACAGAAAAAACTATAAAATGAAATAATACGATATAAGAGTGGTGTCGATCTTCGATGTGGGAGCGATAATGGCTAAAACAGAGATCGACTGGTCTTCCGAAGTCCTTAGGCTGGCCAACAGGAGTGCAATAAAGCACGGGTCAAAAAGGTTTCGCAGCTACTGGTACACCTTACGCACCGCGAGGGTGTGCACGTATTGTCGGTGAATCCCAACATTTTTTATTTGCTGATACTCGGTTTTTCAGGGTGAAAACAGCCCTTAAAGTTACCGGTGCGCTTTCCTATTTTCCTATATATCTTGAAAACTTACAACAGATACCAACAAATTTTTAGATCGACAATTTCTTCTGTAATTATATCAACGAAAATTGATGTTCCTTTACGATCCAAGATGTAAATAATCAATTGCATCTTTTTGTTAATTTGAGTAAATTATTATACGGATTCGTACATTTTGTATATAAGAATTTTATTTCTTGTTTAATCCTGTACAACATACTGATAAAGTTTGGCATTAACCCTTTGCACTCGAAAGGTACTAAAACTTTCGATAGACATAGTAACTGCCAGAAAAAGGGAACATGATCAAATAAAAAGAGCATTAATTTTAATTGTGCAATTGGAAGTGCTAAAATGAAACGAGTGACAACATTTTGTTATAAAAGAGCCCTCAGATCTTTAGATAGAGTAAATAATTAACCCTGTGTACTGGAAAGACACATTTTTGCGATACTTATCCCGAGGAACAGAGAATGGATTTTGACGAGTGCTTCCTAAAATATCGCACGAAGCAGAATTACCAAGCTTAACCCTCTACAAACTATCTATATTTTAAAAAATTAATTTTGTTTAGTTATCACTGCACTATTAATTTTGATTACCGTATTACTGCAGCGACACCACGACCCATCTACAGTAATTATTAGTTTAAACATTTTCAAATCAAAGTGAAAAACTGTGATCAATCGTAATTTTTTCTCCAATAAGCAGACAAAATTCGGGCTATAGAGGGTTAAGTTTAACAATCATGCGTGCGGAAAATATAAACTCAAAATGAAATTTATATAGAAAAATGTACGAAGTAAATCTCTGCTTATAAAAATCTATTAATTTGAAGTAAACTGAACTAATGATATTACAGAAAGTTTGTATTTCAATGTACCCATTAAAATGATCNTCCGAAGTCCTTAGGTTGGCCAACAGGAGTGCAATAAAGCACGGGTCAAAAAGGTTTCGCAGCTACTGGTACACCTTACGCACCGCGAGGGTGTGCACGTATTGTCGGTGAATCCCAACATTTTTTATTTGCTGATACTCGGTTTTTCAGGGTGAAAACAGCCCTTAAAGTTACCGGTGCGCTTTCCTATTTTCCTATATATCTTGAAAACTTACAACAGATACCAACAAATTTTTAGATCGACAATTTCTTCTGTAATTATATCAACGAAAATTGATGTTCCTTTACGATCCAAGATGTAAATAATCAATTGCATCTTTTTGTTAATTTGAGTAAATTATTATACGGATTCGTACATTTTGTATATAAGAATTTTATTTCTTGTTTAATCCTGTACAACATACTGATAAAGTTTGGCATTAACCCTTTGCACTCGAAAGGTACTAAAACTTTCGATAGACATAGTAACTGCCAGAAAAAGGGAACATGATCAAATAAAAAGAGCATTAATTTTAATTGTGCAATTGGAAGTGCTAAAATGAAACGAGAGACAACATTTTGTTATAAAAGAGCCCTCAGATCTTTAGATAGAGTAAATAATTAACCCTGTGTACTGGAAAGACACATTTTTGCGATACTTATCCCGAGGAACAGAGAATGGATTTTGACGAGTGCTTCCTAAAATATCGCACGAAGCAGAATTACCAAGCTTAACCCTCTACAAACTATCTATATTTTAAAAAATTAATTTTGTTTAGTTATCACTGCACTATTAATTTTGATTACCGTATTACTGCAGCGACACCACGACCCATCTACAGTAATTATTAGTTTAAACATTTTCAAATCAAAGTGAAAAACTGTGATCAATCGTAATTTTTTCTCCAATAAGCAGACAAAATTCGGGCTATAGAGGGTTAAGTTTAACAATCATGCGTGCGGAAAATATAAACTCAAAATGAAATTTATATAGAAAAATGTACGAAGTAAATCTCTGCTTATAAAAATCTATTAATTTGAAGTAAACTGAACTAATGATATTACAGAAAGTTTGTATTTCAATGTACCCATTAAAATGATCCAATCGATGCCCGTAAACCTAGTGTTAACTTTGGATAAATAACAGAACATTGAAAGAAAAGAATTGAGATAATGTACACTGACTAAAAGAACAAAATTTTCTAACGATACCATCATTGTTATATTATCTCTGCAAAATTACTATAAGAAATTCAATTTGAATTTGTCTCTAACAAAAAACTGCACCAATTTTTTCCGGTACCTAATCTTTCCATTAACCCTCTGTAGCGTCGTGTGACTTTAAGTTACATACTTATTAATAATATTGCTTTATTGAATAAAATTACATTTCATAAAAGTTCGGACTCCTTGAATTTCATACCATAAATCCGCACAAACTTTTTCCAGCGCCTAATATATTAATCAGATATTTCGTTAAAAAATTATTTAACACGAAAGCTCAATTTCGGGTAAAATTGACTCGAACAGTGCACAACGGTTAAGTTCATGTGTTGATAACACTCTCTGTTTCGAACGTACAAACGGTTGATGATGAACCTCCTGTACGTGTGCAACCGTAATCTCGCGAACTTACTGGCGCTGCACCTCCAATGTTAACTTAATCACAATGAAGTCTATTTTTGTTTAAGACGCGGAATTCAATCAACTCAATAATCAAACTTAACAAAATGATTTATTTGAGTTCAATACAATAAAGAGTTACGATACGGCAAGATAAGAGTACAGTAAATGTTGTTGGTCTAATGAAAAAATAGAAATAGTCTATCTTTGGAAATTTTGTTAGCTTCTTGTATCTGACCCTGTGTGGATGGAGTTCACTACGTTTTCAGGGGTCTTCAGCTCCATTGGTGGAGCATTGCCACCTCTCTGAGTTGTGCCAATTGGGGCACACCCCTAACCCCAAGTCAGGAGTAGGAAGAATTTTCACTTGTGCCATAACTTAAAGGTCCCGAGGACTATGCAGGAAAGATCACTCCAAGGTGTCAACCAGATGGCTGGTTGAATGACCCTCTCGAGCATTGCCTATCCTTGGGACCCAATACTCGTGTATCTGTATTTTTGAAATTTGATTATGTTTGTTTATTACTGTATAAGTAAATTTTATTACTATATCAGTGTACTCGTAACAAACAATCTTTATAGCAAATATTGACTAAAAAATTTTCAAATCGAAGCGAGAATCTGTAATCAATCGTAATTTTTTCTCCAATAAGCAGACAAAATTCGGGCTACAGAGGGTTAAGATTTAACATTAGGTCTTGTATAATGTAAAAATACACGAAAAGACGAAATAAAATAATTATATTATACGCGATTCGAGTCGCAGCATTGATCCAAGTGCTGAGTGAAAGTCACCTCTCCAGTGCAAAGGGTTAAACCTGAAACATCGTTATGTATGTTTTCTTATTAAAAGAACTAGACCATTAACGATAAATGCCTGTAGGATAAGTGTTTATAAATTCTTATAAGTGCGTTACATGCAAGTTTTATTTTTACCATTGGAGTAGCTACTGGTAAATTGTAGATTTCCTAAACCAGCTGCAGGAAAAGTGACTGTTTTATGGTTTCTCTGAAACAGTTACGATTCTTCGTAACTTGAAGAGTAAAAGGAAAACGAAAAAGCAAAACATCCTACCAGGATGTTCTTGCTATAATTTCCCAACATTGGTTTCTTGCTCTATCAATGTAGTTATATTAATTGTTTAATTAGACCGAGACGCTTGATCGTAGAATAATAAACTTGAGAACGAAATATTTTTTAGCGTAAGTGGATTGAAGTGTCTCCTGTTGGCAAATTGTGAGGCTATCGAAGTGTCTGAGCTGCTTCGGAGGAAGAATAAAAACAAATTACTGCGTCTTACCGAGCGAGAAATTTATACGCTCATGACAAAAAAAGCGCTATGGACTGTTGGTTAATTTAAAACGTAATTGTACCGTACTCGTAGATTCTTTACATTTCTTCGGTTCGTTTAGTTTAATTAGAACGAATTAATGGAGTAACTCGATTGCTTTAAACATTACATAATCTAGAGTGCGCGTTGTTTAAAAATAATTCGTAAGAAATGCAGCTTTATGGATTAAAGTATCTCTTGCAAATTAATTTTAACGCGAACGTGATTTTTTTACGGAAATGGTTGTAGTAAATGTGTAGTGAACTTGAAATTGATATTGTGATCAAGGTGTGTACCGTTTATGAATAAATATTTCATATTCAAATGATGGGTCGGGAAAATATTCATTGATTCTTTGTGTAGAATAGAATTTTATTACTTTTCAGCCTCACGGTTGTGAAAAAGGACTTCTTTTGCGATTTACTCTTGATTAAATAACTCTTGGATCATTTTTGACCCAATCGAGTTCTTCTTTCGTTAAAAAATTTCCTAATTTTGAGAAATATATAAAAATTATCAATGTGCGAATTTTCTTGTTTCAATTTTACGTTAATTCATCCCAGACGGATGACGAAATTTCTCGTATTTTGTATTTTACATCTTGATAAAGTAAAAATAGCAAACGAAAACGTAGAAGAATTTACTTTTAAAAATTATCTTTTTAGCTCAAAGTTTAAATTAAGATGTACGTTTAGAATGCAAATTTTCAAAAGTATGTAAGCAAGAATTTATTCGATCGTAACTTTACTCCGTAGTAAGATTTATAAAAATAAGCTCCCGTCGTCAATGTGTTGACACATTTTTATAAAAATTGGGAATTTTTGTCTTAGTAAAATGAGAGCGCATTTGAGTCGAAAAACATTTGAAAACCGTAATGGAGTTAATCTAACTTATCTTACAATTTAATTTCTACTCTCTTTACCCTCCCACACTCACGCACACGTTTACTAACTCACTAACTCACTAGTTTTTTGTATTTTCTAGTATTTTTATTTAACCCTTTACAGTGTCAAGCTACTTAAAAATTATAGTCCTGTATTTTTTTATTTTATTTTATTTACTTATGGTATTATTTAAATTCTATTACTGTGACACTGTATTGATACCTAGCAGTCATTGTATTATTTAAATTCCATTACTGTAGCACTGTACTGGTACCTAACAGTCATTGTATTATTTAAATTCCATTACTGTAGCACTATACTGATACCAGACAATCCACTTGTACTAGCTATTGGTTCAAAAATTTTCAAATCAAAATGAGAAACTAATAAATTCTAATTTTTTTTTTTTGTTTGTTTATAAACAAACAAAATCCCTATTATAAGATTTCCATTACACCACACAAATAACAAACTATTATAGGGTTAGAATGCTCTTTAATCGAACTTAAACGATCGAAATGTGAAAAATCGAGAACTAGGCCGATCGATGCAGCCACGAAGGTCTTGCTTTTTCATGAAAAGTTTGTTGTTTCCGTGGCGATGAACGAGTTACTGCAGGCGCGTTTATTATTTCCCGAGTTCTTCAAAAAACGGGTTGTCTAAAAAATTTGTGAATGCGCTCTGAAAAAAATAGTCTACTAAAACATATTTTTTTTACATTTTCTTATAATTCAGAAGACGTGTTATTTTCTTTATTCACATTTTCCTACAATTCAGAACTCGTGGTAATTTATTTATTCACATTTTCTTACAATTCAGAACTCATGGTAATTTATTTATTCACATTTTCCTACACCACGAACATGTTCACTATTTCCGATATTTCGTCCATTGTAACTCATAAAATATTTCCAAAAATTTCTTAGAAATCTCAAAATTGTACTTATTATACAGACCGGACTAATAAAAAATAATTACATTGGATATATCCGGAAATACTGCGATAAAATAGCAGTTTCTCAAATAAAACTTATTTATTATAAAAGATAAATATCCTATCCTATGATTGCAACAGTTTTTTAACGCGCGAGATATGAAATAATTTTTATCCGTCGAATTTTTTTCTTATTTTCATCGTTACAGAAATATACAAAGTAGTAGTTTCTATTGATCCGTCCTGTACAGTTTTTATTTATTATAAAAGATAAATATCCTATCCTATGATTGCAACAGTTTTTTAACGCACGAGATATCAAACAATTTTTATCCGTCGAATTTTTTTCTTATTTTCATCGTTACAGAAATATTCAAAGTAGTAGTTTCTATTGATCCATCCTGTACAGTTTTCCATTTCTCCTCTCTTGAGACAAAATTACAGTCGCGATCGGTCGTGGTTCATAGGAGAATTGCGTCTCAAGAGAGTGGCGATGGATGTCATGTTTAATATCGATATCGATAGAAGCAGGAAATAGTGGTGAAGCGGAAACGGTAGAAACGTTATGGTTGTGCAACTGCACTTCTCCTCGGTGTCATTAACCTCGAGCCAACTTCTGTTCCGCGGCTCGAGACGACTTCGCGATTGCGATCTCCGGTCAAGTGTATGAGATCCGATCAGAATCCCGCGACGTCTTTATTGCCACTTTCCCTCTGTTTCCTTTTTACCCTTCATTGAGCCTAAATGTTGCATTTTAACAAACCACAGACCTGCATCATCCCGTTAATTTCGGATTATTCTTGCGTTACGACTAAGTTGAATTAGTGGAGAAAAGATACCAAGCTTTTATACGGTCATGGATATTCAAATTTTACGCTATAACTACCGAAAATTTAAATTTTTATCNTTCCATTACACCACACAAATAACAAACTATTATAGGGTTAGAATGCTCTTTAATCGAACTTAAACGATCGAAATGTGAAAAATCGAGAACTAGGCCGATCGATGCAGCCACGAAGGTCTTGCTTTTTCATGAAAAGTTTGTTGTTTCCGTGGCGATGAACGAGTTACTGCAGGCGCGTTTATTATTTCCCGAGTTCTTCAAAAAACGGGTTGTCTAAAAAATTTGTGAATGCGCTCTGAAAAAAATAGTCTACTAAAACATATTTTTTTTACATTTTCTTATAATTCAGAAGACGTGTTATTTTCTTTATTCACATTTTCCTACAATTCAGAACTCGTGGTAATTTATTTATTCACATTTTCTTACAATTCAGAACTCATGGTAATTTATTTATTCACATTTTCCTACACCACGAACATGTTCACTATTTCCGATATTTCGTCCATTGTAACTCATAAAATATTTCCAAAAATTTCTTAGAAATCTCAAAATTGTACTTATTATACAGACCGGACTAATAAAAAATAATTACATTGGATATATCCGGAAATACTGCGATAAAATAGCAGTTTCTCAAATAAAACTTATTTATTATAAAAGATAAATATCCTATCCTATGATTGCAACAGTTTTTTAACGCACGAGATATCAAACAATTTTTATCCGTCGAATTTTTTTCTTATTTTCATCGTTACAGAAATATTCAAAGTAGTAGTTTCTATTGATCCATCCTGTACAGTTTTCCATTTCTCCTCTCTTGAGACAAAATTACAGTCGCGATCGGTCGTGGTTCATAGGAGAATTGCGTCTCAAGAGAGTGGCGATGGATGTCATGTTTAATATCGATATCGATAGAAGCAGGAAATAGTGGTGAAGCGGAAACGGTAGAAACGTTATGGTTGTGCAACTGCACTTCTCCTCGGTGTCATTAACCTCGAGCCAACTTCTGTTCCGCGGCTCGAGACGACTTCGCGATTGCGATCTCCGGTCAAGTGTATGAGATCCGATCAGAATCCCGCGACGTCTTTATTGCCACTTTCCCTCTGTTTCCTTTTTACCCTTCATTGAGCCTAAATGTTGCATTTTAACAAACCACAGACCTGCATCATCCCGTTAATTTCGGATTATTCTTGCGTTACGACTAAGTTGAATTAGTGGAGAAAAGATACCAAGCTTTTATACGGTCATGGATATTCAAATTTTACGCTATAACTACCGAAAATTTAAATTTTTATCTATTTTTATCAAAGAATTCAAGATAATAGGTATTTGAAAAAAAGAATATAAAATGCAAAGAAAATAAATTTTCGTTCATATTCGTTAAAAGTGAATACAAAAAATTCTTAAAAATGCCTTACAAAATTGTAAAATTTATACGAGAAAATTTTGAAGTCAGCGATTTTGGCCACTTCGGTGTTCTGGTGTTAAAAAACTGGTTTCTTATTGACGGTAGACAAAATTTTCGACGTTAGATCTGACCCGAACCTAGTTAGATAATTTTTATATTTTTCTATATGCAGTATAACTGTTATTATTTTTTTTAACTGTTTAACCCTTTGCACTCCGTACGATTCTTTATCACTGAAGAAAAGAAGTTTTATTTTGAACGGAAAAAATTACTACTGCTTGTGAAAGTACTTGTTTTTATTTATTTTGTAAATCATTATGGTATGATATCTTTGGGAATTAAGTGTAATCGTGTTGAAAACAGAATGTCTCCATAGCATAAATACAGAAAAATGTTTCATATAAAAGTTATTTAATTTCTTGGGTAGAATTTAATACGGTATTTCAATTTCATTTTGCGTTCTTATCTAATTTTGCTACGGTCCTCAAATTCTTGTCGACCCAAGCGAGCTTTTATCTCACTAAAAGTCCTTAATTTTGATAGAAATGTGTCCATAACATTTTTTTACTTTAGAAACTAAAAGTCGATTGGGTCAAAAATAACGCAAGAACCGTAGCAGAGTTAAAAAGATAAAACTTTAAACTTTTTTAAAGGAAACCGCATATTTTTATCGTTTCCAATTTATTACGCTTTTTAAAATAAATTCAACGATTGTACAACGATTATTTTTGATTAATAATGTATCGGCTGTATTTATAAATATTAAATTTTACAAATTTAATTATACAAATGTGATGTTTCGTTCTCAATTGTTTATCGTCTCGCGGATATTGGAAATACTACCGAATTTGATACATATATGTTTGCACAATTATAAACTCTACGAGAATGAAATAAATTTCAATTTACACTTAGAATGTTTTATAATACAAACAAGACAATTAATATTTTTTCTTTATGTAGTATCGTTTAAATCATGACTCTGTCAACAACGTATGTATGAATAGGTGTATTATATATTTACATTTGTACGTATAAATCACATTTTTACCATAATTAAAATGTGTGTATGAATCTTACCTCTTTGTCTTACGATCATGTATCACGCTCCTGCTGCAAATTATAGTTCAAATGCAATAAAGACACGCTCTATTTGTAATAAAGTTGAATTTTAACTTTAACTGTAGTTTAGTAATTCTCAATTTGTAAGATTGAGAATTACTATCTATAAAACTATCATTACAACAATCTTACCATTTGAGAATTACTAAATGCAAATTATCTACAATATTTCGACATTTTTCATTCGACACACTATTAACATTTTGCAATCCCAAGCCGAGCTGGACTCGACATTCCGCTTCGCTACATTTCTTTCAGTTTTAACGTACGAAACATATTCTTTTATGTTAAAATTATATCTCATAGGAATTTATCAATATAAATATGTTACAGCTTACCAAAATATGATAATTAAGGCAAATCCAGTAAACTTTTGAAAATAGTTTACTAATCCCTTGCCTTACGATTTTCTTTAGTATTCACATATGTTAGTAATATCTATTCGCTGCTTCAACACCGTGTCAAGTATAAAACATTGAGAATTGGGGAATATAAATTGTGTATATTTCAATCTTATAAATCGAAATTGCAGTTGAAGTTAAAATTCAACTTTATTATTGTAGTGGACTAAGGGTGTCAGGATTACTAAATAAATGGGTATAGACTAAATTAAACAAAACAAGAGATAGATATATTTGGAAAGAAAGAAATACTAAAATGGCAAAATAATCTTAAGGGCTAATAGGTCGTGCACGTTCGACGGTTTCTAAGCGACTCTGCCTCGTGGCCCGACTTTCCAACGGAAGTCGGGCTTCGCTTGTTTTTAATAGCGCGCGCGGTCCTCCTATATTGATGCACTATATTATAAGTACAGCCTGTCTTTATTGTCTTTGAACCATAATCTTTGAACCATAAACTCACCAAGAGTGCGACTCGTGGTTGTAAGGAGTCCTGAAAGGATTAAACACGACACAGTTGAGATAAAATATTGAGTACGAATAAGAGCGCAAAGCGTTAACACTAGAACTACCGAACAAGTCAAAATGACTTGTTCATAATTTCTTATAGAAATTTTAGAAATTTACAATAATGAATTTTTGAGGATTGTCTGTAATTTTTTGTTAAAAATATCCATAAAGAATTGTTAGACCTTATTATAGGTATTTTTCGAAATACCTATCATTTTGATTTCTTTGCTACAAATAACTTTACTTTAATCGTCGATAGTTCTAGTGTTAAAATAGCGAATAGCTACCGCTAACATGTGTATCTGTTGAAATAATAATAAAGGAAAGGGTCAAGCAGAAATCTAATCGTCTGTTTGTAACGAATAACCGTCCGTTTTGATTTCAGGCGGTGAAACTGGAGTCAGTGCATCCAGGAAGGACGAGATACCTGGTTGTCGTATCCTGCACGGGAAGGCAGGATGCCGAGGAGAGTTGCCTTCTTGGTATCGACTGTCACGCTAGGGCGACCGTTGGTCTTGTACTTCGAGTTCTGGCCGACACTGCCATTACTCTCGACGGCGACGGGTATGTTGGCTATTTTCAAATTTTTTTTCCCATCACCCAAATCGATCCTTGTATCTGCTGCTTATCCTACGTGTCCATTGCTTACTGTTTTATCACGCATATGGGCAATGTCCCGTTGGGTGGGTTCAATAATCCATATGACGATTAAATACACAAGAATGAACATATTTCCGGATAGAAGGATGATAGACTGCTTAGAAATAGTTATAGAAATGATGTTAGGTTTTTATTTGCTGTCTTAATATTTTGGAGAATATATCAACGTGTTACTTTTTACTTATTAGTTCGTATTTTAAATAAAGTACATTTGCATAAATATATTTCCACTTAGATAAATCATACACTGCTCAGAAATAGTTATACAAAGGACGTTAGGTTTTTATTTACTGTCATAATATTTTGGAGAATATATTAACGTGTTACTTTTTACTTATAAGTTTGTATTTTAAATAAAGTAAATTTTCACAAATATATTTCTAGTTAGAAGAATCATACACTGCTCAGAAATAGTTATAGAAATGATGTTAGGTTTCTATTTACTGTCTTAATATTTTGGAGAATATATCAACGTGTTACTTTGTGCTTATAAGTTTGTATTTTGAACAAAGTACATTTGTATAAACATATTTCTATCTAGGAGAATCAGACACTGCTCAGAAATAGTTATAGAAATGATGTTAGGTTTCTATTTACTGTCTTAATATTTTGGAGAATATATCAACGTGTTACTTTTTACTTATTAGTTCGTATTTTAAATAAAGTGCATTTGCATAAACATATTTCTATCTAGGAAGATCAGCCAATGCTCAGAAATAATTATAGAAATGATGTTAGGTTTTTATTTACTGTTTTAATATTTTGGAGAATATATCAACGTGTTACTTTTTACTTATAAATTTGTATTTTAAATAAAGTACATTTGCAGTAATCTGTGCTGCAAATAAGTAATAAGGAAGATTGAGGCTAGTTGATTAATTCTCTCTAATTGCTACATTATCAAATAGATAAAACTAATTAATGTGTCGCCATAACAGAAAATTGGTATATTATATGAATAAGCATAAAAAATCTAAAAGCATCTGCGGTAAATAAATATTTTTGTTTTGACTAGTTACGTATTTTTTGTCCACTAAGTACTGTTTGATATTTTTTCATGAATATTTTATGAAATTGCGGTACATTAACTGTAATTTACGGTATCTTATTTTATCTAATTCGTGAAGATTTTTCACGTATAACCTGTATCGTGTTAAAAATGTCAAGCAGGATTATTCGACTAAACACAGGCAAGGTTATTTCTTTACTAGTTTATTAATGGTGGATATTAGTCTTATCTCTTTTTTATTTTGCTTTGCTCTTATTGAAGTATAATTTGGCTCCATTTGTTGATCAGATAATAACATGAGAAATATAGAATTTTATATGTGCATTAATTGCAACTCAAATAATGATTTATAGTCTAATTTGGCCTAAAAATTATCATTTGATTCGTTATTATAAATATTTGTGAACAAATAAATGTTTAATTTTTGTTAATACTATTATTCTTGTTTACATACCTAAAAATAAGTATCAAGTCAACTAACCTTGTCATATAAGTCAACAAACCTCCAATTGTGGCAAATAAAAATTACAATCTAAACTCGATTAAACCGATTTTCAAAATTATACCCGTATATCTAAGTAAATGTAAACTTTTGATATGCAAATAGTCAACAAAATACCAATGACTTATTTATAAAAATTGGATATGTTGAAAATTAGTCAACTAGCCCCAGTTTCCTATTCATCCTGTATATTAAAAAATAAATTGTTGTTATCTGAGCAATTCTAAAACCCAACATTCCCCCTTTTTTTACGTGAACCCTTCATATAAGAAATTCGTAAGCCTAATTTCCATTTTTTAAAGAAACTTAGAATAATACACTCTATGCTTTTGAGATATCAATCCATATAAAAGATATCTGTGAACAAAGTTTGATCATTAAACCGATAATCCAAATCTTACATATACGTGTAAATAAACATCTTAATCCTCGTATCGTATAAATTATTTTTACAGTAACGAAATTGCGGAAACATAATAAAAATTTATTCAAAACTATTAAAACAGCTTAGATCAGCGTTACTTATTTTCAATGTGTCCAATGTTCTTTTGATGTATCCTACAAAATACAGGTAGCCCTCCTACAACACAGCATCTTATAACACGGTTTCGCTATAACACGATTCATAAATTGGAGGAACCCTCCTACAACACGGCATCCTATAACATAGTTTCGCTCTAACACGATAAGAAAATTGGAAAAACCTTTGTACAACACTGTATTTCTATAGCCGCGGCGAGGCTTGCCGTCTTAAAGATACAGTTTTGCGGAAAGTATTTCTTTTTATCTCCGTGGCCTGAAAACAAAAGTGTCTCACGCTTGTACATACATTTATATTTTTAATTAAAATTAAGTTACTTATGTACAATTAAAAAAAAAATTTCTTTTTAATAAGTTTTCGGAACGTAACCCCCCTTTTTGTACTGGCTCTGGGTCTCATACAACACTGTTTCACACAACGCGGCATTTTCTAGGAACCAATCTACCGTGTTATAGGAGGGTTACCCGTAGATACAGTTGAAACAACTTAAAATAGAAAGGTAAATTATTGCAAGAGTATCGCTTGTCTAGACTCGCGTGAAATACTATTGGTCCAATAATTTCACAGCTAAATACTTGTTTCTTCTAAATATAAGTATCGTTTCCTCGACAGAACCTAGCTCCGTAACTTTCTTTAGTCAACGATTCTTTGCTTCTCATCGTTTTTTCCTGCTATTTTCGCCAGTTCGTTATTTGCTGCGCGAAAAGAAAAAAGCTCGCTGGTAGTCACTTAGGTGAGAAATGACTTTATAAACATCCTGCATTCGCTGGTTCGATACCTGCGAATTGAGGCGTTTGCACGCACGAAGAAACGAAAGTAAAAAGAGCCGGCGGATAAATAAATCCACCGCAAGACTCCGTTCCTTTTCCCTTCTTGTTGTATCTTGAATGCAGGATACGAGCGATTAATGTAGACACCGTGCTTGAAATAAGAACGATACGCGGCGAAAAGAAGCGATATCCCTGGAATAAAACTTGTTGCTTCTTATATAACTATTCCTGCTTCTAGTGTCGGGTTCGAACATTATAATTAATGATTTGGTAACGCTTCTGAGATCCAAGTTTTTTTTATTGATCGAGATTATATTGAGTAAGAGATGGAGGAAAGAGAAAGAGATGTTGGTAGTTGAAGAGCTTCGGAAGGTATCGTGACAAATTTTTATTAAGTTGGAAACTATGAAACAGGCGTTTTTTGTTTAGTCTGTGTTCAGCTGCGACTGAGAGAGATACGTTGTAACGTGCGCTCCATATTTTTATTTATAAAGCTTAAAGGTATTCTTCTTGCTCATTTTCTAAAATTTTTTCGTCTTTGTATCCCATTTTCATTTTATTTTTATCCTAAACCAGATGGAAACAAAACGCGATTTACATCTACTCTTGTTGTACGAGTTTAAATTAAATCATACCGCAGCTCAAGCTTCGAGAAATATTAACACATTGAAGACGAGAAACTTTTTTAAAAATCTTATTACTGGCCGAAGTTACGCTCGAATAAAATTTCTACTTGCCTGCTTTTACAAAACATTTATATCTACAGTAAATATAGATCTTTATTTCAATTTTCAGATAAAGTGGTCGTTTTTAAACGTAACTTACCATTTATAATTAATTGTTACTTTTATGAATTGAAAGAAACGAAACACGAGATATCTCGTGACCGGTCCTCAATGTGTTAATCACGCATTCGAAGATGGATCCACCGATGAAAAAAATGCTCGATATTGGTTCGAAAAATTTCGTTCTGGCAATTCGAGTATCGTGAATGAGCCTCGAGGAAGACCACCGGCCCGTATTGATAACCAGGAATTAAGGACGACCGTGGAATCCGATCCACGCACAACTAGTCGAACACTTGGATCTAAACTAGGAACTAGTCGTACAGCTGTGTTAAAACATTTGCGTGCAATAAATAAAGTAAAAAAATTGAACGTAGCTGAACACAGACTAAACAAAAAACACCCGTTTCATAGTTTCCAACCTAATATTAGCATTTTTAATTTAATCCTCTATGGTGCCGTGTCACTTCAGAGTTACATTTGGTCGACTTTCCGTTAGACTGTGTGGTGCGATACTAATTGGAAAACATTTGGTCGCAAAATTGTTAAGAATTTAAGAAGAAAATTGTAGAGGCCTGCGAAGGAAAGTGGTATCTTTGTTTAATGTGATTTAATAGAATCCATTAACGAATTATAAGGTATTATTTTTTAAAATTAATATTGTGAGTTCTCAGAAACCAACGACGCCTGAACGGAAATTTCAGCGTCGGTCCGCAAGGACCGACTTAAAAGTATAGGACTCTATAGGACCGTGTGACTTAAAAGTTACAAACTGATGTATCTATATTTAAAAAAATTAATTTCATTCAGTTATCACTGTACTATTAAATTTTGTTACTATATTAGTGTAATGATACCACAGTCCATCTATAGCAATTGTTGCTTTAAAAATTTCGCGATCAAAGTAAAATACTGCAATCAATCGTAGCTCCTTTCTCTGATAAACAAACAAAATTCGGACTATAGAGGGTTAATTCTTTCTGTAGGGTAAGTGCAAAATAGTTGATCGGAAGAGACCGGTCAGTACTAACCCTTTCACTACGGTGCTCTAAAGACCAAAAGTGTTATTGGTGTACAGATCAATACAGTTTTTATTAACACATTGCGTAGGGCGCTCTGCGCGTTCAACACGTGCTCAAAGCCCGCACATTTTTGAACGCTTCAGAAGCATGCTTGGCAAGCAATAGAAAGCGGATACGTACATTTCTAATTTGAATTTGGTATTATATTCGCATAAATTATTCTTAAATATTACTATATATATATAGTTTATACGTTTGTTTATTGTATAAGATTTTTTACATTTTAACTATCATTTATTTCACAAACTTGGATAATGCTTTAGAGTGTGATATTTCGTAAAATCAATTTTTGTTATAATTCATCAGTAACAGGTTGAAAATATAGATGATTCTTAAAAAACTGTTGCCTTAAAAATTAAAACACCAAGTTTGAAATTCCAAAATGTACAATAATAAAACACTTTACAAGATACGGTACGTACGACGATCGGCACAGATCTACCGATGTACTGGCTATAATGACTGATCATTACGCTCGGAATGTTGAAATTCAGTTATTTCACTAATCAGTTGCTTTAAGAATGGGAGAGGCTTCGTTACCATAGTAACGTAACAAAAATATTTGCCGCTGGTTGCTTAAGTTGCCGATTGATTCGAAAGAAAGCATGAAAACGAGATATCTCGTGACCCGTACGCAATGTGTTAACATAACACAAATTTGGATATTAAAATGTAGGTATATTGTATAATGAATTATGGTATAACGCGTGTAAATGAAAGTAAAAATAATTCAGTGCTACAGAAAATCTCGATGCACAATTTTAACAAATGATTACTTCATTTCTGAGGCCGTATATATACGTCTTTCGTAGCGAAGGGGTTAATATTTCAAGATAAAAACAGTAGAGGTCTTTGTTTTTCATTCAAGTTAAGCAAATAAATCAGCTTATTATTATTCTCGTACTGACAATTGTCGCGAAACCGTATATGTATTATAAATTACATTTAAAGTTGTCCGCGTGCTAAAAAGTAAAACTAAAAAGCATTATCTCGAAACCTCAGCAAGAAAATTGGGTCAGACGTGTAACATGCATTTGTGGTTTATGTGGAAAATTAAAAAAAAGCTACATATCAACTTCTTCTTCTTCTTGTATTACATTTTGTGTAAGTTATGTTTTTTGGTATTTTGCAAGGTCGGTTACGCTTGTAATGGGTAGACACTCTAACTCGAACATGGAAGTAAGATCGTTCATTTGTAATGTTAGTCTTTTTTAATTAAAGAAAGAAATAATATAATAATATAGTATTAAAAAATATTTTAATATGTCACGAAGTACGATTAATATATAATATATTCTAAATTACTTATGCGTTACTCTAATTTTCCCAAAACAACAAAAACGTAAAAAAACCAACAATGCAATGGCTTTTTTCCGAAAAGTGATCAAACGATCCCAGACTTACCCTAATACATGGATTATTTTAATTACTATATAGTAATAGAAAGGTACGAAATAAATTCAAAATACAATTTTATATATTTATACACTGTATCTGGAATCCCTATAACCATAAGAAGTACATATAATTTACCGTTGATAACTCAATTCCGAATTGCCTCCCTTAAAAATCAAATTACCCGCCTGTGGGCCGCCTGAATGAAATAAATTCAAAATACAACTTTATATATTTATACACTGTATCTGAGATCCCTAGAACCATAAGAAATACATATAATTTACCATTAATAACTCATTCTCCAATTGCCTCCCTTAATAATTAAATTTCCCGCCTGTGGGCAGCGTGTCCCAAGTTGGAAACCCCTGGTTTTTATCCTAAACATATTTTCATACACGTATTTTTATATAATGACTTCCTGCATCACCGTATCAATTCGTTCCGATTCCTTTTAATTGGATTCCTCTCTTTTATTTCTAAGAAAATGTTTCAAAATTATAACAACACCGTAAAAAATGTAAAAGAATTCTTCTAAATGCGGCAAAGCTATTTCTAATTACACGTACATTAATCATTCGCCAGATCCAATATCCAACGAACAGCAAGAATATTTATTTCCTAAAACAATAACAAAAAAAAAAAGATCACTTTCAGATCCTTTCATTGCTTATTCATACTTTACAGAAACTACTTAATCTCTCTCTCTTTCTTCGAACACCCTGCAGCTTCACCATTAATCCCCAGTTTATTTCTTCCCGGTATGTTCGATGCACGGGCGAAAGCGCGCCGGATTTTATAGGTTATCAGATTTTTGCTCCAGCTCGCCAGATAGTTCCGCACTTTCTCTTTCGCTCGATACTCCTCTATTCCGCGTCGAATAAAAACGGCGGACAAATCAGTCGGGTCCCGTCTACGCCGCACCGGTCTAACCTGCAATTAAGCCTGACTCCCCATGCGTGACAGAGATTTTCGATCTCGCTAAAATCTGCCAATAAGGCATCGAATCGGCAAGCTGACCACTTTCTAACCGGTCGATCTCCCTATCTCGTACGCCTGTGCGCGTGTGCGCACGCGTACGTCCGCAGCGTTTGTCTTTCGCGCGTGTGCGATCAGCGCATGCGTATGGGTGTCCGGTTTCTTTCGGTTCGGCAGTGAGTCATTAGCGTGGCACGCGGCCGTACGTGAACTCTGGGCAATTAGGCGAATAAAACGTGGCTCGAAACGGTACATCGAGCGCGGATCGAGAAACGAACGCACCGCGGCACCGGCTACCGCTCGCGGAAAGGTGAACGCGAAGGTCACCACCGCTCTCTTTTGCTCGAGACCCGTACGTACTCGGCCGTAGGGAAATGGAGCGCGTTACCGTAAGCCGCGTTAGAGCAGCAAGGTGCTTGACAGGTGAGCACCAAGGTCACGCTCGAAGGTCGTGCTCTGCCAGTCGCAAAGACATCCCCGGGGCTCGTGCCAGTTGCTCGTGTTTATTTTGTCAACGGGTCCGTTCGTATGGCCGGCTTTTGGAACGTTTTTCTCGTATTATTGTCAAGTTCGGTCTCGTATTACAGCTACGGACAATTAACCCTTTCGCTACTATGGGCCACTATAGTGGCTTTTCACAAGATGCCACCGAGGTACTACGGGCCACTATAGTGGCTTTTCACAAGATGCCACCGAGGTACTACGGGCCACTATAGTGGCTCTCCGCAATATTATTTGTATTTTTTGTAGAATTGTTGTTGCGACGCGCAACACGCGGCAAGGGGACATTCGTGGGCCTTCATGCGACCCTCAACGGTTTCAGAATTTCCCGGTAATCATCATACCGCTGCGTATTGGAAATTCGGAAATCGTCCAAGACAGCAGGCAATTTGCGAAGCCATCAATCACCATAGAGTCAATCGCGAAAGAATAGTTTTTCGTAGCCCATCGCTACATCTGGGTGCCAGAGACGTACCGTTAGATCATTCAAGCCCGTAACTTCCAAACATGTGCGTTCAAGATTGAAGCGCTTCGCAAGTTTACTACCTGCCGCGTCTAGGGTCTGAAACACCGGGATATTCGCGCACATGGCACTCGTAGGTAGCTTCACTACCTGCGAGTGTTCGACAGCCAAGGGGTGGTCACCTCCTTCTACGTATTTTTTCTACCAATTAGCACTACGACCACCTCCTTCGCTTCATCGAAAATTGACGTTAGCCAATCCGCGTGTCTGAACCCCCGAAAACTCTCCCTTCCTGAAGCATCGCGAGAAACGACGTCTCAATCGGGAAGGAAGAGAACACAGTAGAACACAGTAGAACACAGTCGAACAGTCAACATTCATCACACAGTCAACAATCATCAAACATCTCGAGAACACATCACAGTCAACCAAGATCACATCGAACATTCGACGACATCATCAAATATCTCGAGAACACATCACAGTCAACCAAGATCACATCGAACATTCGACGACATCACATCAAACATCACGAGAACTCAGCAGACGGAAGAACACACTCAATCAGAAGAACACGAAAATCAGGATTAACCACAACATCCAACAAACAGGAGACTTCGACACTCGGGACGAGGTTCTCCTACATTCGTCTCAATGAGGCCCGAGACCGTTAATTCAGTTTAGGGCCAGAGCGTCGACGGCACGCTCAACAATTGTGTTATAATATGTTATATTGTTTTATTATATTATATTATATTATATTATATTATATTGCATAATGTTATGTTGAGCGTGCCGTCGACGCTCTGACCCTAAACTGACTTAACTGTCTTGGGCCTCGTTGAGAAAAATTTCGTGAGGACTTCGTCGTAATATCGAAGTCTCCGGTTTGTTCGATGGTGATCGTGTTCTTCGATTGAATGTGTTCTCGAGTTGTAATCTGATGAGTTGTTGTAATTGACTGTGTTCTTGTGATCTTTGGTCGGATGATGATTGAGTTCTGCCTTCCCGATTGAGACGTCGTCTCTGACGACGCTTCGGGAAGGGCGAGTTTTCGGGGGTTGAGACACGCGGATTGGCCAACGTCATTTTGCGGAAAAAGCGAAGGAGGTGGTCGTAGTGTTAATTGGAAGAAAATATGCGTGGAAGGAGGTGACCACCCCTTGGCTGTCGGATACTCGCAGGTAGTGAAGCTACCTACGAGTGCCATGTTCGCGAACATCCGAGTGTCTCAGACCCTAGACGCGGCAGGCAATAAACTTGCGAAGCGCTTCAATCTTGAGCAACATGTTTTGAAGTTACGGCTTTGAAAGATCTAACGGTGCGTCTCTGGCGCCCAGATGTAGCGATGGGCTACGAAAAAACTATTCTTTCGCGACTAACTCTATGGTGATTGATGGCTTCGCAAATGGCCTGCTGTCTTCAACGATTTCCGAATTTCCAATACGTCGCGGTATGGGGTACTGGGAAATTCCGAAACCGTTGAGGGTCGCATGAAGGCCCACGAATGCCCCCTTGTCGCGAATTGCGCGTCGCAACATGTTACTTCCTCTCATACTATATAAATTAAAGAGCACATACTAAGACGTTATAAATATCCTGGAATACTCTTTATTTATAAATACCCTTTGGAGAAAAATTTTTTCGTCCGAAAACATTCAAGCAGCTTGGGTTCTCCGCCGCGGTACTCTCGCTGACGATCGGCGTCGCGTAGCGTGCAGTGATGTCGCGGCGCTCCGTTCAGCAGAAGTACCGCGGCGGATAACCCGCCCGTAGCGAAAGAGTTAACGCTTCGACTGCTGTGGACGCGTATGCGCGTCCGGCGAAAGCTACCCGTGTCGACTATGGATGCATATACAGTAAAGACTCGCTAAATGTTCGAAAGAATCTACACGCTAAGTGTTCGCGGGTTATCCCCACTACTAGAGGATTGCCCCTTGAAGCAAGCATGGAAGAAATATGACACCGCGAGGCTTC
>SMSQ01019846.1:0-17647 GCA_019453375.1 Ctenoplectra terminalis | reverse complement strand
TCACAGTCAATCATAGTTATACTAATATTTCGTTTTATATTATATTAATATATAATTAATATTTTATATTAATAAATATTGATATTGCTCATATTTGGAACCCTCTCCATATTAGGCAATTTTTCTCTATCATTCACAGTCAATCATAGTTATACTAATATTTTGTTTTATATTATATTATTATATAATTAATATTTCATATTAATAAATATTAATATTGCTCATATTTGGAACCCTCCCCGTGTTAGGCAATTTTTCTCTAACATTCACAGCCACTCACAGTCATATTAATATTTTCTTTTATATTATATTATTATATAATTAATATTTTATACTAATAAATGCTAATATTGCTCATATTTGGAACACTCTCCATATTAGGCAATTTTCCTTTAACTCTCGCAGCCACTCACAGCCGTATTAAATATTCACAGCCCGAGAGATATTATATTTATATAATAGAACGTTCGAATATTATGATATTTTGATAATCGATATTCGGATAAGAGAAACTCACATTAAATCTACGCATTAAATCAAAACCATTTTTAATTTTTTATAATTATGTCGCATGTTACCTGCGGCATTTTTTAACTCTCGCAGACTGGGTTACCCGATACGAACCAATTTTTTATCTTCCCTGTTTTTAAATACTATTTAAAAACCTATTTAAAAAAAATAATGACTGTAATCTACAATGAAAATAATAATAAAAATAAATAATGAAAATAATCTATTTATTATCGACTGAACAATGTAAGAAATACTATAGACCGCTGAGAAAATACCCACGTATTTTTTTCACAGACTATACAAAATTGCCGAATATCACTGCGATAAATCGCAATTTTAAAAAAGGTAAAAAAAAATCCGTATTATAACGATTCTCGAGGGATCCGGAATCTAATATTTAAATTCGTCATTTAACGTCAGTAATAGACAATACCTCGCACCACCATATTTATTTTTACATTAATTACTGAGCAAGCAATTATTTTAAACGTCAAAATCCAGCATGGCGCAAGAGAAGTTAAAAATTGGTTCTCTAAAATGTTCATAAATAATATTCAATAAGTACGTAAAAAGAATGATTCACAGTTTAACGTTCACTAACTACCAAGCGTATATCAAATTTATCCAGCAAGGAAAAAAAAAAAAGAATGAAAAGAAAAGAAATGATAAAGTCGAGGCGCGATTCATGGCATTTGTAAAAGCCGGCTGGCGTGTGTCATTTTTTTCACGCTTGAGAGATCCCGTTGGAACGCGTTAGACTTAATTCTTCATAAAGCGCGCGTGTACGTTTTCCCTTTCCAATCTTTCCAAGAAAGAATTTCAGCGTGTCGGCAGCAGCGAGCATAAAAGTCTTAAGGCACGTACTCTGTAGCGTGCATACACACTCGTTATCGTTGTTCAATGCACACGAATATTGAAAGTCGCCTGTCGAGGAGACGGGTTCACAGCTCAGCGGGCAAAAATGTTTTTGTCAGGCCTGCAGGTGGCGCACCCCCTTCGCGTCCATCTTGTATTAGGTTGGTGCATACATGTCGTTTCTTCGAACATTAAATTTCATAAATTGTTTAGAAAAGGATTGTATTAATTTCTTAATTCAACAACTCGTGATTTTTATAAATCTAAAATAATAAATATAAATAATAAATAGTATAATATGATAAATATAAATAATAAATAGTATTATATAATAAATATAAATAAAAAATAGTATAATATGATAAATATAAATAAAAAATAGTATAATATAATAAATATAAATAAAAAATCGTATAATATAATAAATAGTATAATATAATAATTTTAATTAATTGCATGATATTTAGATAAAATTATACATAATTAAAATTTTATTTAAGAAAACTTACATTAAAAATAATTATATTAAAATAATTCTATTAAAAATTATAATTATAATAATTATAACTTGTCAATATTAACACATTGAAAACCAGTAACTTTTTAGAAAATCTTATCATGAGACGAAGTTATACTCGAATAAAATTTTTACTTGCACGCCTTTACGAAATATTTATACCTACAGTAAATATGGATCTTGATTTCTATTTTCTGCCAAAGCGATAGTTTTTAAACGCAACCCATTTACAATTACCCCTCACTTTTATAAATCGAAAGGAAACGAAATACGAGATATCTCGTGATCGGTCCTCAATGTATTAATTCTATGAGATTCTGGAATTCTTTATAGGAAAGCGTGGACGATAATGAGTGCAATTCGAACGTTGTGCATAATTTATGAAGGTTGCAGTAATATTTCCTAACGATAAACGGAATTTATAGAAGGATTTAGAGAACCGTTACAAAGACATGATTAATTTACGTTCGCCTTGATTGCTTCATTCAAATTCTCCGAGTCCTATGAAGTATCTTCATAACTTCATCATACGCGTAACAGTCAATTGTCTTAACGATTCTTAAAATGTGGAGTAAAACAAAAAATTTATGTTGCACTTAAATTATTTATTGTTGTACCGTTGTACTGTATTTATGATGCGCTTACCGGCAGGAGTGTACATGCCTCTTCACCCGATTTCATCTTCCTCGTCCTTTCTTTCCTCCTTCTTCCCCTGATACGGCCACGAATAGAGCCGTGCGAGATAAAGATCTGATCGGGAAAAAAGGGAATAAAAAAGGAGCGCAGGATACACCACCGTGTGAAGCCGCGAGAAAAATACATTTGGCTCTAAATATAGCAGGTCGTTGGACGGATTTAGAAACGCTTGGCTTGTACGTGTTTTTTTCGATGCTAGGAGGAAGAAAAAGACGAAAGGGAATCCAGTCGTCGGGATTCTTGTAACAGCTCTCCTCCGCTTTTACCGGCTATCGAGTGCGCCAGGCTCTGGCCTCCGGCAGAAGTACCCCCATAAAGTTCCAAATAATTCCCATATTTTTCCCAAAGTGAACGCGTCACGCCTTTCTCGCCTACTTATATGTCGCGGCACAGCGTGAAGCGTAGACCGAACCGTCCTGGATCGCCTAAACACGAAAATATGCCGAACACCAGGATTTTACCTTCGGAATTCATTTCTTTCGGCTACTGTCCGCGCATAAGCCGAGCTTCTACAAACTTTTTGAAAAGTCCATCTTTACGTCGACCCTTGTGACAATCGTGAATGGTCGAACAAACACATTCGTTGCGACACGTTCCTCTGCGAGGAACACGAGGTGTAGCTAAAGTGTCCGCTGGGATTCGCTCTAAAAGTGATATCTCCTATCAGAGATGGAAATAGAAGACTAACGTCGGAGGAATTGGCGCGATCGACGTTAACGAGTTAGGTTCGGGTTAGGTTCTACAAAGTTTTTGAAAAGTCCATCTTTGCGTCGACCCTTGTGACAATCGTGAATGGCCGAACGAACACGTTCCTCTACGAAGAACACGAGGTGTAGCTAAAGTGTCCGCTGGGATTCGCCCTAAAAATGATATCTCCTATCAGAGATAGAAATAGAAAACTAACGTCCGAGGAATTGGCGCGATCGACGTTAACGAGTTAGGTTCGGGTTAGGTTCTACAAAGTTTTTGAAAAGTCCATCTTTGCGTCGACCCTTGTGACAATCGTGAATGGCCGAACGAACACGTTCCTCTGCGAAGAACACGAGGTGTAGCTAAAGTGTCCGCTGGGATACGTCCTAAAAGTGATATCTTCTATCAAAGATGGAAATAGAAAACTAACGTCCGAGGAATTGGCGCGATCGACGTTAACGAGTTAACATCTGTGCCAATATTTCTTCAGTCGTTTCATACGGATACCACGAAACTCATTCTCGAGCATTCCTTGGAAGCAATCATTCACTCCGTTCGCTTTTCCAATTGCATGTTCAGACGCCGAGTGATTACGTTAGTTTCCAGTGGATGCTTAACGTCCGCCTGGTGTTGCTAATTAATTTCCAGTAATCATCGTCTGCACGTTATCCGCACAAAGTGGAACGTACCACATACTGGCCCAAATACGATATTCTTTTGTGTTGGAAGAAAAGTATAGACGATGATGAATCGATCCAATTGTAAACCAAATCAAACAGTTTGAGGTTTTGATATACTATTTAACCCTCTGTAGCCCGAATTTTGTCTGCTTATCGGAGAAAAAATTACGATTACAGTTTTTCACTTTGATTCGAAAATGTTTTAACTAATAATTACCGTGGATGGGTCGTGGTGTCGCTACAGTAATATGGTAATCAAATTTAATAGTGCAGTGATAACTAAAGAAAATTAATTTTTGAAAATATAGATACATCTATATTTAGGGTTATAAATCTGTTTAAAAAAATAATGACAGATCTACTTATTATTGACTTAGCAATGTAGGAAATACTATTGACTTAACAATGGAAAAAATACTAATTACGCTGGGAAAATACGTACCTATTTTTTTCACAGACTATACAAAATTTCCGAATATCACTGCGATAAATTGTAGATTATAAAAAAGGTAAAAAAAAGTCCGTATTATAACGATTCCCGAGGGATCCAGAGTCTAGTGTTTAAATTTTGTGTCGCAAGAAAAGTATAGTCGATGATGAATCGATCCAATTGTAAACCAAATCCAACAGTTTGAGGTTTTGATATACTATTTAAAAACCTGTTTAAAAAAATAATGACAAATCTATTTATCATCGATTTAACAATGTAAGAAATACTATAGACCGCTGGGAAAATACCTTCGTATTTTTTTCACAGATTATACAAAATTTCCGAATATCACTGCGATAAATCGCAGTTTATAAAAAAGGTAAAAAAAAGTCCGTATTATAACGATTCTCTTTGAGATCCCGAGTCTAATGTTTAAATTCGTCGTTTAACGTCAATGATAGACAATACAATATTCATTTTTACATTAATTAATGAGCAACCGATTATTTTAAACGTCAAAATCCAGCATGGCGCAAGAGAAGTTAAAAATTGATTCTCTACAACGATCATAAATAATATTCAATAAATACGTAAAAAGAATGATTCACGGTTTAACGTTCACTAACTACCAAGCGTATAATTTATTCAGCAGGTGAAAAAAAAAAAAAAGAAAAGTCTAATGTATAAATTTTATGTTGCAAGAAAAGTGTAGTCAATGATGAATCGATCCAATTGTAAACCAAATCCAACGGTTCGAGGTCCGAGTCACGTTCGACGTTTTTGGTCCGACTGGTTTATATCGTATAGGCTGCATTTAAAAGCTTCGTCAAGGTATATTTCTACCGAAGAAATCAAAATGGAGGGTGTATAAAGTAACGCGTATATGGAACAGTTCTCCGGCTGGACGATCGCGTTCCTCGAAACAATGGAAACGCGGTAATTCATTTTCTAGAAGGCAATCTCGGGGTAAATATCGCGGAGGCTTATGAACCGAACCGTAATAGGCGTAGCGGAATATCTGGCCGAGTGAAAGGACCCTGATTCTGTAACGTTCCCCGCCGTCGAGAGATTTAGAACTACGCCAAGTTGGTGTAAATCAGCGAGCCAACGCGGTGGATAGTGGATGAACTGGAATCTACGGTAGCGTTTGTCATAGAAACAAAGAAGAATAAAATATGAGTAATAATTTAAATTATTTTCACGATCTTTCTCATTTTGAAAGCTGTTCTATTGGAATTCTTAAAGGTATTTCCTTTTTTTCACTTACCGTTAGAGAATATCTATAAAAATAGTTGTACAATAAAATTGAACGGATCTGAAATTTTAAATGCGTTGGACGATATTTTTAAATATTTTTTAGAATTTATTGAGATATAAAGATATTTATTAAGATGTAAGAATTTAGTAAGATATAAAAAATAAGGATTTAAGAAATAAGAAAAGGAAATTGTGATATTGTATAAGTAAGTCTGACGACTTTTTACATTTTTTTTAACTAGTCTCATTTTTTTTCGTTGGTTGTTAGTAACACTACGAGATAAACGCAAAGGATGCTAAAATTAAGTTTGCTGTATCGTGCATTGCTGTTTTAATTGCATACCATATAAAAGTAATTATAATGGCCTCTTCACTGTTGGTCAGTTCATCCTTTAACTTGTTAACTAGGTAATTTCGTTGTTAGAAGCTCTTTCGTACATGGTGCTTGAATGTGAATAAAAGAGAATTAATTTTAGTTCTTCTAGTTCTATGATGGAACGTGAAATATTAAAATTTAAAATTTTTTACTGAAGTTACTTTTGTTTAATTAAACTTAATAAGTTCAAGTATTAAAAAAAAGTTGAAGAAGATTAAAAAAAGAAAAAATGTCGAACTTTAATTTGCTAACTGAGTAATTTCTCAGTTAACAACAGAATTATCAAAATGATCAAAACGATCAATTTGTAATTTTTATTGAAATTTTGAATATTGAATTTCTATTAGAAATATATGTAAAGGTTTGTCTCCCTTGCATTACGTATTTTTTCATACAGATTTCTTTACTTATTTCTTCGATTCAAATAAATATATTTCAATCGTCGGTAGTTCTAATATTAAAAAGTCATCCAGAATTAAAAATTAGTAAAAAAGAAAGTGTTTCGTGAAAATATTCGAATAATAAAAAACGAGTTTCTGATAAAAATATAGCGACGCGTTAACAATAGATCTACCAAACTAGTAAAAATGGCCCATTCTTAATTTTTTAGACAAATATCATAAATTAACAATTTCCCATAATATTCTATTAAATATAAAAATAAATATTTATTTCGCTTCTATTTCAATTTCTTCAATAAAAATAAGTAAACTTAAAATCCAAAAGAAACTAATTATTAAGTGCAAAACATCGACAATTCGCGTGACGAATTATCTTTCCCAGTTAACAGGTTAACAACGATGCTACGTCAGAACTTTCTCCCAATAAAGCGAATGCTAAAATAAGTACAGCAATTTACAAACTTACTTTTTGTATCCACTTTACGCATTACATTTGTAACTTAACGAGCGCAACTCAACGTACCGCAGTTGGCCGAAAGGGTTGCCGGTCAGAAAATACGATGTCGATAAAGAGAAGCTTAAAACGCTATCTACGAGCCGCTCGTATTGTTTCCTGTCCCTGAGAACGTCTTCGTAATGCATACTCCGATTCTGAGTAACGTTAAACCCAACGAAACCCGCGATACCTGTAATTCACACAAGTGCTCTATTACAGGAGCACAAGTAATTGCTGATTCAGTGGCAAAGAACGCTTGATACGACCATTACTCGACGACACGAAAGGTTCTGTGAGTTATATCTTAACTATAATAACAGAAACGCAGCTGAAAATTTTTAAGTATCCATGTTAATGTATATAATCAATGGATATAATAAATAATATAATAATAATGGGTATAATAAATAATATAATAATAATGGATATAATAAATAATGTAATAATAATGGATAAAATAAATAATATAATAATAATGGATATAATAAATAATATAATAATAATGGATATAATAAAATTTCACGCTGATAACATAAAAATTTCCTTTCTTCTTTCTATCGTCGCTTACAAAATACTTTCTTGCACACTTCTTTGTGACACATTTAGGGTAATAAATAATAAAACTATGATGATAATATTAACTAACAACTTGCGAATATAATCAATAAAAATTAGGATCTTAACTGTTATCATTTCCACGTCGAGCTGGACTCGATATTACGATTTGCTACATTTCCCTCAGTTTCAACGCACGAAACATATTCTTTTATACTGAAATTAAATTTTATAGGAATTTACCAACGTAGATATGTTATCGATTATAAAAATATGAGAGTTAAGGTAAATTCGGTGAGCTTTTGAAAATATTTTATTAAATATGATCCAGTTGAGATAGAACATTGAATATGATTAATAAGAGCGCAAAGGGTCGAATATCTTCAGAACTCTGTAACAGAGAAATTTTTCCAAATGATTGAATTAAAACGAAAAAATTATCTGGATTATATCCCTTTGCGGTCGAAAACCGGAATATTCCTGGCGAAGTAATTTTATTATTTGTTACTGAAGATAGATTCCAAGATACGTGAGGTTTATCTATTCCTCTTCCTAAAATTCGTGAACAATAAATTTATTTTACCATCTTTCTGTGTCCAAAATTCATCTGATAATCGTACAAAAATCATTTAACACTTTGCACTCGCACTTTTTTAAGTTTCAAAAGACTACTGCGAAAACTTAGTGTTTTTTTGGATAGGGGAACAGAAAATCACAAATGTTTACGATTTTGTATTCACTTACTTAATTTACTTTATTTTGAAACAAAAGAAGTGTTCGAATTCACGAAGATACAGAATTCAATTTAAATTCCGTCGCCATAACGGCGCCAGTCGAATGTAAAGGGTTAAAATAGATATTCAAACTTTCCATGACATTATCCAAACAATTTTTATTAAAAAAAATATTTCTCTAATTTTTATACCTCCGAATATATTCCAGCAATTTTCATTGCTCCACCTTCCATAATATTTCTTTTCGTAAACAAACAAAATTCAAGTTGGAGAGGTTTAATTCACGTTTTCCTTCGATCTTGCGCAAGAAACGCGATAAGATCGTTCAAAACAGATTCTCACGAATTTTCGAGCGAATCCAACGAATCGAGTATTTATATCGAAGGAAATGGCGTGTGACACGGTATGCCGGACGGACAATTTTAACCGTGTTCGCATTACGGGAAAAGCGTGCTAATTCCTTCTCGTCGATCGTCCGTGAATCGAGCGGTTCGCGGCGACTGAGAAAAAGGAAAGAAGGAAAGAAGAAATGTACGAAAGGGAAGACATAACACGACGATGGAATAAGCGACGGAATGAAGAGAGATCCGGTCGTCCAGACTCATTAGTCAGCCTCAGGGGCAGGTGTCTATGATTAAGAATATCGGGGACTGGTGTGTGGCGGGTTGGCGAATCGCCAAACTCTTAATTCTTACGACGACCCAGACGAACTTTCGGTCGTGCCGATTATTACCGCCACTCTTTCCAACCTCCTTGGCCACCGGCCAAACATGTTGCAAACATTCTCCGGAATTCCCTTCGCGAACACCTTCGTCGATACGTGCGCGTCGTACGCCATGCGGATCATTGATCAGTGGTCGGTGAGAAAAATTGTGGGAGATTGGGAGAAAATAAATACCTTTTTATGGTTGTTTAGAGAAGTAGGAGGGGGATAGTGGTAGTTGGTTTTCTTTTTCGTGTAATTAAATTATTTTCTGGTTGACTGAAGATTCGGGATAATAAATCGTATATATATTATCACGCTTAATTACATTATGTAAAATGTACAAAGTGTATGCGTGCGTTTCTTTTGGTGGCACAAAGGAGACTGCACAAATCACCAATCTCTGAAACAAATGAGAAACGCACAAACGTGCGTCGCGCACACACCCACAATCCTCACATGTATAGGCACATGTCGATAATGTATAACACGGTTGTCTAACGCTTTCTTACATTGGTTTAAGTTTCTTTGAAATTAGGTCGATACGTGCACTTTGCACGGTGTGTGGATCATTGGTCAGTGGTCGGTGAGAAAAATTGTGGGAGATTGGGAGAAAATAAATACCTCTTTTGGTTGTTTAGAGAAATAGGAGGGAAATATTGGTGGCTGCTTTTCGTTTTTGTGTAATTAAATTATTTTCTGGTTTAAGTTTCTTTGAAATTAGGTCGATACGTGCGCTTTGTACGGTGTGTGGATCATTGATCAGTGGTCTGAGAGAAAAATTGTGGGAGATTGGGAGAAAATAAATACCTTTTTTGGTTGTGTAGAGAAGTAGGAGGGGGATAGTGGTATTTGCTTTTCTTTTTTGTGTAATTAAATTATTTTCTGGTTTAAGTTTCTTTGAAATTAGGTCGATACGTGCGCTTTGTACGGTGTGTGGATCATTGATCAGTGGCCGACGAGAAAAATTGTGGAAGATTGAGAGAAAAAATTTCTTTTTTGATTATTTAGAGAAATAGGAAGGGAATATTGGTGATTGCTTTTCTTTTTTGTGTAATTAAATTATTGACCAGCTTAACTTTCTTTGAGATTACCCTTGGTTTCAAGAAAGATAATAGAAATTTGTGGATTTACCGCTAGAAATAATATTTTAGACAAAAATTAGCGATATTGGAGAGTATTATTTGAAAATATAAAAACTTATCTAACATTCAATTTAAGAAAATAGGGGTAGTTACCCTCTCTCGTCACTTAACTGATATAGCACAATAAAAGAAGTAGTATAAGAAATCAAATATAAAACCCTAAAATAAATTAAAGAATTCATGCCTACTATAATCTATGTATAATGTAAATTAATACACACAATTTTTCATAGTATTTCCTATACAAATTATTTAACCAACACAATATTATTAACACGTAAAAAAAAACACTTTCCAAAATATCAAAAACATGACCAATATTTATAAAATGACCAGTACCAAGGAACGTTAATTACCTTTTATCCGTCACTTGCTCCATTCTCTAAACTTCAACGTCCACATCTATTTCAAGCGCCATGCAAATAATCACACCGATCGAAAGACACATAAATCACCCAAGCACGCAAACACTCAATTAAGCTCTCCATAAACAAAACCATCATTAACATCCTCGTTTAAAAGAGAAAAAAAAGAAGAAAAAAAAAAATTCTTTAAATAAAACCATACACCTTCCGGTTGAAACTCTCGCGAGGCAGCCTCAACCACGAAACACAATCATGGTTCGAAGCCCATCCACAGCATCGCCAGAGAAATCGAACGATTTACCAGCGGCTCTATTTCAAGGCGGCTGATTACCGATTTACAAACACCGTCGCGGCCAGGCGAGGTAAAAGCGAGGAAATAAAACAGAAGCATGAAACCAGCACGAGAAAACCGCAAACGCGCCGCAGAAGGATAGAAAGAGAGAGCCGCAGAGCCGGTGTGTGCGACACACGTACACTTCCGCTCATAAATATCCGGACGCTGGTTGATTTGCAGTAAAATTACAAAATTGCATTGCATCGTTGTTACTTAAACGCGCAAATTAACACACTCGGTACGGCTGACGTGAATTTGTGTCTTTATAAATTCTTTTACTGGTAAATTGGGATATTTTTTTCTTTTTTATTTTAATACGAAGAAACAGCGTTTCTTGTATTTATATAAATTTAAATAGCAGATCTTTGCAGTGTTCGAAAATTATTATGTGTGTGGTCTTCAGCTGGATTTCTAAGTGAAAATCATTCGCGAATGTGGTAATAGTTAGTTCATGAATAAAAATAATATTTATTATTTTCTTATATTAGCAATAGTGTATTAAAATTAAATATGGGAGTCGTGGATGTTTGAATTAATTTTTGCAGTATTTTTATTATTTTAGAAGAAGCTTTTTTATTTGGTTTGTAGCTTAGAAATTAATTAACCCGAAGATTGAAATTCATTTTTGTAGTATTTCTATCATTTTAAAAGAAGCTTTTTTATTTGGTTTGTAGCTTAGAAATTAATTAACGCAAAGATTGAAATTCATTTTCGTAGTATCTCTATCATTTTACAAGAAGCTTTTTTATTTGGTCTGTAACTTAGAAATGAAACAACACGAAGATAGGAAATGTTTCAATTCACAAATCATAAGGATATTGCATATTTTTAAAAAGCAATTTCGTCGTTTCATAATATTTTACCATATGTACTTAACTATAGTAATAATAAAGGATAAAATGTAGGAGTGATTTGGAAACTGATTTGTAAATTCTCGAAACCTGAAGTCTTAATTTTTTTTCCTAAGAGGAATATTAAAGTCCCAACAAACTTTTTGCATAAACCTTCATCAGTCATAGTTAAACAATATATACATACAATAATTTCTAAACCTTTTCTGAACCCTACTTCCTTTTTTATCGATAATAGTATCGAATTTACTAAAAAATCTAAAAAGAAATATATTCCAATTAATTAATTCATTCATAAGGGATGAAAGAATCGTACATCTCTATTTTAAATTTCTACTATAAAAATTCCCAACTTAAGATGCCAAAATATCAGTTATTTTTCAAACAATACTAACCTCAAAAAATTAAATTTAATCAAACAAAATAAACCACACCTAAATAATTCAATTCAACCTCGAGTATCTCGAATCACAAAAAAGATGCAAAGCTTCAAGTTCTCTAAACTCGCAGTGTCTCGAAATTTCCATTTTCCGAGAAACCGATCGCCAAGTAAAACCATCTCCGATCCTTCCGTCTGATATTTTCCAACAAAAATCCATTTCATCGAACCTATACAAGCATCCAGATATTTTTGAGCACTAGTGTATGTACCAATACACGATCCTGGAGCACCGCGATACTACTGGCGGCCAGGAAAAAATAAAAAGAATAACAAGAAGAATAAGAAGCAGCAGAAGAAGAAGAAGAAGAAGAAGAAGAAGAAGCTGCCGCCTCCGGGAGAAGAGGCCTCGAGGTCGTGGCTGCGTAGTTCCTTTACGCTGGCTCCCACGAGCTCAGCCACCAACAGTCGCTTTCCAGATCAGATTCATTGACCTCGCTGAATCTCCTTTTCCTCTCTCTTTCTCCTGGCTTTTCTCTCGGTTCGTGTGTATGCGCGTGGACTTGGCCGCTGGTGCTCTTTCTTTCGCGACATCGACACAGGAACAAGAGGGAGGGACGAGGGAGTTACGAGGAAAAGAGAAAAAAACCGCGCTATCGTGGACACGATTAATGCGATCTCGCGACGAGCGTTGACCATTGAACGATTTCTTGCACCGAGTTTGGATAACGGCCGGGGTGAATGCGGCGATTTCACGGTTACGAAGCAGTGATAAGGAAGGAGATGAATGGAGCAGTTTCGGGTTCGGTTCTTGCGGCGAGGGGTGGGCGCGGAGCATCGATGTGGATGGAAGGATTGGATGCTTGTTGGCAAGTTGGAGAGGGTATTCTCTTTGATTCAATGATTGGTGTTCGGTGGTTGTTTTTTGGGTTGAGGTTGTTGGATTGAATGGTAATTTTTATGTTTGATAATTGTTCTAGCTGAGACATTTATAACCCTTAATTATTTATTTGTCTTAAGGATTTCTCGATATTCATGGATGTTAATAATAGCTATTTACCGATTTTAACAGTGTGTCGAATGCAAAGCATTGAAATGTTACATGTATTTTGTATTTGGTAATTTTAAAAAATTAGAAAATTACGGTTAATTCCCAGTGAAATTAACAGTGAAATTAATTAACAGTAAAATTATTTCATATACTATTTTGTATTTGCTAATTTTCAAAAATTGGAAAATAACAGTTAGTTTACAGAGAAATTAATTAAGAGTAAAATTATTTTGTATACTATTTTATATACTATTTTGTATTTGCTATTTTTTGAAAATTAGCAAATAATAGTTAATTTACAGTGAGATTAACAGTGAAATTAATTAACAGTAAAATTATTTTATATACTATTTTGTATTCGCTAATTTTTTTAAATTAGCAAATAACAATTAATTTAGAGTGAAATTAACAGTGAAATTAACAGTGAAATTAGTTAGCAGTGAAGTTACAGTTAAAGTCAAAATAAAACTTTATCACAAATATAGCGTGTCTTTATTACATTTGAGCCATAATCTGCGCCACGAGTGGGACTCGTGATTGTAGGGCAAAGGATTAATTACTAACACCTAGTTTCCGGGCATTAACACTTAACCGTCCGGCTCTTTCACAGCAAAATTTAAATATACAACCGGCAAAACTATGTATACCTTAGAAGCTGTACTTTTTCAACCAAAATTAATATATTTTTCGTAAAAGACAATATTTTCGAACAAAATTTTCAGGGAATGTGAAGAAACCACGAAACATAAAATTATAAGAAACGAACCGCGCAATAAAATAAAAAATAAATATTAATCTCTCATACGATAGACTTCATCGAACACTAAACCCTTCAATTTTCAAATGTATTAAAAATTGTAGGAATGGTAGTGAATATTTGAAGTGCTTTTACAGTGATTGACTTAAAAAACTAACTAAAACTATGTTTCCTCGGCTCTTTTATATTATTTTCCGGTTAAAGGCCGAACAAATTGGAAACGAGGTCCCATCGTATTGCTGCGGCCGAAAACTCGAGACCTAGCTTTTATAAGGAGTCTCTCACACACACCAAGACATTCTCTGCCTACAAAATTGATCACACGAGTACATCTCTGATTGTAAATATATTAATAGAAATGTCCGCGAGGCACGTTTCCGAGCGTGTGAGTGAAACTGAAATTAATTGGGAACCAGGAGAGGGGAGAAGTAGTACAGGTTCACCAGAAAGCTCGTTTATCTCGAAGGGCGCTCCAAGGGTTCCGCCGTGGCGCCCTAGCGGAGAAAATAAACGATCGAGCAAACAGGAAGCCAAGTGTACGGAAAAAAGTTGCGTGCCCTAGGCAAAGTGCCAATGCCCGTGAACGTGGATTCTATGAAGGTCCTCGAAACGATTGCTCGTCGAAATTGTTTTCAGAGGGGACGGATGTAATAAAATATAAAACGGCTAAGAGAAAAAGGAAAAAAAAAAAATTGAACGATTCTGTAAAACCACAATCTTTTTAGATTGCAATTTTCAGTCTGGTTGTTTACAGTAATAATTACAGTGCTTTGAAAGTTTTAATGTAATAATATACAGTGCCGGGGAAAAATCTTAGATTATCCACTGGAATAAAATATTTTGTTATTTTGTGAATACTTTTAAAACTACTTTTGAAAATTTAATTTGCTACTATCCTGTGTGTGACTAATTTTTTAATATATGATCAATGTAGAAAATTGTTAACGTAAAAAATCGTCAATGTAGAAAATCATCAATGTAGAAAATCGTTAACATAAAAAATCGTCAACGTAGAAAATTGTTAACATAGAAAATCGTCAATGTAGAAAATTGTCAACATAGAAAATCGTCAACATAAAAAATCTTCAATGTAGAAAATTGTCAACATAGAAAATCGTCAATGTAGAAAATTGTTAACATAGAAAATCGTCAATGTAGAAAATTGTCAACATAGAAAATCGTCAACATAAAAAATCGTCAACGTAGAAAATTGTTAACATAGAAAATCGTCAATGTAGAAAATTGTCAACATAAAAAATCGTCAATGTAGAAAATTGTCAACATAGAAAATCGTCAATGTAGAAAATTGTCAACATAGAAAATCGTCAATGTAGAATATTGTCAACATAGAAAATCGTCAACATAAAAAATCGTCAATGTAGAAAATGGTCAACATACAAAATCGTCAATGTAGAAAATTGTTAACATAGAAAATCATCAATGTAGAAAATTGTCAACATAGAAAATCGTCAACGTAAAAATTTTTTCTTAACAAAACCCTTCAAATACAGTCGATGTTTTCAGAAGATGAAGGTGTCATGCTACAGATATCAAATTAAATTATAATGGACAAAGCTTAAAAGCCATTCTTCTTACATTTTTTTCGAAACGCTTTTTGATTAAGTTGTACATTTCCTTTTCACGGTACCAAATTTTTGTAGTCACAAAAATCATCGGATGGGAAATTTAGCATACTTGGATTTAATTAAATAATATGTAAATTCAAAAATAAATACAATGGTGTGCAATGGTGTGTTCCTTTTGTAGCCGCTGTGCATACTTAAAATACTTCTTACTATTTTGCAGTATCTATGATAGGACAAAATGAAATAATATATTATACGGAACAATACCACGTGTTACTTTTATTCATTAAGAAAATTCAATTTTCAAAAAAAACGTAACATGACCTCCTCAAACTCTGAAACCTTCAAGTTTCAAACCTCATGTTACCGAGCGTTTGTTAAAATTGTAAAATAAATAATAGTTTATTGCTTGAAACCGATCCCATCGCCGAGAGCAACAGAGTCCGGTTTCTCAAAGGATTATGTCATATTTGTGCAAGAAGCTCCAAATAGGATTCTGCATCGACCTAATGAAAGCCACTTTTCGATCGGATAACTCCTTTTTAAGTAACGCATCGCGGTGTCTTTAATACGATTCGAGCAGATTTAATAGGAATCTCGGTACGTATAATCTTCGATTCTAGATCATCCGCGCGACGCGATCGATACTGTCACTGACACATTTTCCACACGCGTGACAATTGTGCGATGAAACATGAAATTTATTGCAATAATTATAATATGCACTTTTTATACATATCTATGAAACATCGAAACAGTGTTTCACACCTGTAAGCATCTCAAAGCTTATCTTACAATATTGCAGAAAACTAATTGTAGATTCTTAATACCCGCACTTAAAAGATCAACACTTAACCTAGCGACGATTAAATAATACCTCCTTGTATCAAAGAAATTAGAATAATAAATACTTGAAAAAATACATAATACACCGGAAACAAATCTTTGACCATATAATTTACAGAAACTCACAAAAAAATAATCAAAAGCTCATCGTTAATAATTTATAAAATTTGAGTAAGAAAAACCGGTCATTTGACCGCTTTGGTAGCTTCGGTATTAATATCTTTCACAGAAAATCACAAAGGGTTCTGAAAAATGCACCGTTACAGCTTTATAGAATTTACAAACCTGTAATTTTGACCATTTTATTAGTTCCAATAAAATAACTCCTTCGGGTATGACCTAGGGAATTATAAAATCCGGTATTTCCTTCAGAACTGCGTTTTTGGAGAAAAGGGTACAAGCGGCAATATCTCGGCTCCTAATTGCAGTATCTCCATTCTGGAAACGCAGTTTTGCTCGTTATAACGTACCGAACGCGAGACACACGCCAGATTTCCTTTGTGAAACATTAATGATCCGCCCACCATCGATCACAAATAGTACACCACGGTACAAAAACCTATCGAACCATAAAACCACTCGAAGACCGATAAGCGACCCCACAGGGTCAAGCGCGCATCTAACAGCCGTCGAAGAAGGCAAAAAAGAACGCACACGAACGCGCACAGCACGCATAGAGAACGGTGTCTTTGAAGTCCGTAAAAATGCAAAGGAGGGGAGGCAAAAAAAGAAAAAGAAAAAAAAATCATGCCTCGAATATCTTCTGGAACTGGAACACGATCGCTTGCTGTCGATCGAGCAGAACCTGGCCGGTAGAGAAACCAAGAGAAGCTGATTTACTAATCAACCGAGAAACGCCGCGATTACAATCCCGTGGAATGTGCTTAGAACCGTCGTTTCGAAAGGCTTCTACTCTCACGTTCTAATAGCTGTGTGTATTTCAGCCGATCGCGTGTACATGCGCACGCTTTCCGTGCACCGGCTACAGGAATTCGTCTGAAAGATCGGCGAGATCGTTCTTAACGCATTCGCTACCGATGAAATTAACACTGCAACTTGTTTGAGATTTCTGTGAGATATTTTTTTATATTGGCTATGGTGCCTTTTGGACAGATTTTTCCACGATTTTGTGTTGAAAGTTGGGTAGACCGAGGCGAATATTATTTTCTTTTGATAGTGAAGGATAATAGTAAAAAGGAAAATTAACTTGTTATAAATTCGTAATAATAGTGATAATAGCGGTAAATAATAGCGATTTAATTCGAACATTAATGATAAAAAAATTGTTTCAAATTTAAAACTCTTTGTTTCGATTGAATTTTTATCTTGATCCGATTCGCCTCGGTCTACCCTACAAAGATTTGTATACCTTGAATTATATATTTTTATCTGCTTTTTATTTAGATTTATTCGAAATAAAATTTTTTACA
>SMSQ01019844.1:0-20183 GCA_019453375.1 Ctenoplectra terminalis | reverse complement strand
TTTCACAGTACGAAGGGGGCCATCCGGTGGCGATAATAGTTTTTTTTGCAGGCGTTTAAAAACTGTTTCTTTTCGAACTAGCATAGATAAGCATACAATGTATCGCTTTGTACATTTTTTAAATTCGGATTTAGATTGACACTGCTTACTCTTAACGGCAGTTAGAAAGATCTATGCAACAATTAACAAAAGTAAAATTTGTTAACACGTTGACCGCGACGATGGTCATATCTGACCACAGATTGTTTCTCGTGTAGCGCGACGGTGGTCACCGGTGATCGGAGTGCTTCAAATGTTTATGTTAAATCGTAAATTGCCGTTCCGCCATAAACAATCAGTTCCCTTAAAAAAGCGAATTACTTTACGGGCAGTCGCCGGGGTGTGTGTCACACTTGGACACCAGACGCGCCTAACCCAAGCCAAGGGACCAGGACGCCGTTAGCGGACGAAACAATAGCCAAAGAAAAACAGTTATACATTTTCCCACTACACTTTCCCACTATTTTACATGTTCCCACCCTCGCTACACTAGACACACCCATAATACAAAAATCATCCAATAGACTCAGAATTCACTCACTCCGGACACACCAAACCAATCACAGCAGACATAAAATTTTATACAATACCAAACAAGAACGAAGACGGGGTTCGAAAGATAGACAGTAAAAAGCATTAGTCAAAAACAGGCATCGGTCAAAATCAGTCATTCAAAGACAAACACACAAGCATTCAAACATTGAAACATTCAAACATTCAAGCATAAAAATACAGTCCATTAACATCGAGTAAGGGTTCCAGTCAGAATTCGACTTCTGAGGGCAGAACCCGCGTTAGTTAATCGTCGCGAATACAACTCTCGACGCTCTGACGCATAAACAGTTTATAATTGTAAAAGTTGAATGAATTTTGAACATCGCTGATTAGAGAATACTTTGAAATAAAATGTGCACTAATCAATAATTAAACATTTTTATTAGGTCAGAAATGAGAGTTTAATTTTTATCAAATCTTCTATCTGCCACTGTGGTGTCCTGAGCCGTCGCGTACTGAACAAAACATGTGATCTCGGCGTGGCGGTCAACGTGTTAAAAACGCAATGAAAACAGCTCAAATGCTCGCAGATTGACAGAAAAACGTGAACTGTGTCATATGCGGATTATTCAACAGCCAATGATAAAAGAAAGTCCCGCCACGCGGAATAGTCCGCGCTCGGTGATAGGAGACACGATCGTCATGCGCGGGATATTCCGCTTACGGATGCAAATGTGTTAACACTTGGCATGCGGGTATACTTCGCCGCCAACTTATGCGTGCAGCGGACGTTTTTTCGTGAATCGCGCGGAAGTTTGGTTATTCAGTAAAATCGCTGTAAATCGGAAACTACTTCGTTTTTATGAACGAAACTTTTTTTATTTTACACTTAAATATATACTGTATGATTATTTTAACAAAAAAAAAAAACGATATTTTTACGAAATACTTGTGGTGGATAGCGAGTATTCACCACAAGTCTACTAAATACGTATTTTTAAAAAACATAAAAATACGTTGCCCGCATGCCAAGTGTTAATAACAATTCTCATCAAGCAAGCGTTAATATCTTTTTCTATGTTCTGTTGGTAACGTTGTGAGTGACATAACGCTAAGGAAAATGATAATGGGACTCTAGAGGCCAAGGAATTCGGGCCACAAAAGTGGCGGATGAGTTGTCTCTTATACTTACCTAGTTTGTGGTCGCACTAAACGCTATCATAAAGACGAATACTCCTGCGCTCGGGCGTCTACCAGACGTACGAGCTCGGCGACCGGCTTGCGGTCGTCTGCCCCAGGTGAACACCGACATCTGGGCATCCGTGACGCGTTGGAAACGACCGTAAAGCAGGCTGTACACCGTGGATGAGTCTGCCTTAACCCTTTGCGCTCCTATGTCGAGCTAGACTCGACATTCCATTTTGCTCCATTCCCTTCAGTTTCGTAATATAAAACACATTCTTTTTGATTAAAAATAAATTTCATCGATTTTTATCAATACATATATGAATTTGCATTAATTTTCATATTCTTATATTTAGTAACATATATATATAAGAATATGAAAATGAATGCAAATTCAATACAGATTTTGAAAGCAGTTTATTAAAAACGAACCAGTTGGGATAAAATATCAACTGTGACTCAGAGAGCAAAGGGTTAACTCTCATATGCTCCTCGGGTGAAAATGAATCCCTTTTCTGTTTCTAGATGCTGTAAAACGTTTAATTTTATTTTCCAATTGTACCGTATTTTGATATACAGGTAACCCTCCTATAACACGGTAGATTTGTTCCTAGAAAATGCCGTACCGTGTGAAACCGTGCTGTATGAGACCCAGAGCCAGTACAAAGAGGGGGTTACGTTCCGAAAACTTATTAAAAACAAATTTTTTTTTTAATTCTACATAAATAACTTAATTTTTATTAAAAATGTAAATGTATGTACAAGCGTGAGACACTTTTGTTTTCAGGCCACGGAGATAAAAAGAAATACTTTCCGCAAAACTGTATCTTTAAGACGGGAAGCCTCGCCGCGGCTCTAGAAGTACAGTGTTGTACAAAGGTTTTTCCAATTTTCTTATCGTGTTAGAGCGAAAACGTGTTAAAAGATGCCGTGTTCTAGGCGGGCTACCTGTATTTACATTGATTATCTAATTTTTATGCGTTTATGATACGTATAATTGCTTATAGGGAACATCGAATTTTTGTGCGTGTTAGCCGAAAATGATACATACCTGAAGCTAGTTGTCTAATTCTTTATACAAACAATGAGCACTGCCTATTGCGTCAAAAACTTCGTAGGATATTTTTTAGTAGGATAATTTTAAAACATCAAATTATTAGAATATTAATACAATAAATTAAAAACTAACATTTCTGTAACTATTTCTGAGGAGCGTATGAAGATTAACGCTACTGTTGGCAACCTGGTACCCGAGTACCTGTTCCTATATTTCTTGTAAGAATTTTTTTACGTTCCTGTAAAAATATCGCAAAATTTTTCTAGATCTCCATTTTTGAAATATTTTTGCGTCTATATAATATTACATTGAAAGATCGTGTTTCGAGTACCCCTTTACCCCGATTACCAAACAAGTATAAAAATTTCGGTTGCTAACATAACCCGTAATCACTGATCATTAAGTTTAGTAATCACTGATCATTACGTTTAGTAATATAATAATCGTTTTGTGGTCCCAGAGACTTCTTCGATTCGCACGCTAATTAAGATGACGCAGGTTTTATCAACGAGAGTGTTTTGTTGTTCAATTATATCTTCCATGAAAAGATAGAAGAGCCGAAGGTCGAGAAGATTCGTGGAAATGATTTAAACTACAGATTGATTTTTCGGAACAGTCTGTGGAAACCACATCTGTGCAAACCACATCTGTGGTTACGAGTTAAAACAGAGTTTTGTCTTTATACCAAAGACTGTGGACATATATGAAAGTATGAATACAGTCCCGTCTATCAGTCGTCAGACATTTAACAAATTTAGGGTAAAAAAAGTTTATGTTATACACTGCGGTGCACAGCTATAGCACCACTGATATATTTAACATTTTTTAAATAAAAAAAATTTTTAAGAAAGTAGTTGCACAATGTGAAAAAGTAATATAAAAATGAACTTCGGAGTAAACATACTTAAGTGGTTTACGTATATGTCAAGATAAAGTCGAAAAACATTATGCAGTCAGTGTAAAACTATAGCACCATCTTCATTGTAATTGTACTTAAAGCGCGTTTGTCATAAAATTTTGATTCAATTCAGATTTTGCTAATAAATTTATATAACATTGCATGGAAAATACCTTACCGGAAAAAAAATTCATTATTAAAACTTTCTTTCCTATTCGTTGAAATTANATATAACATTGCATGGAAAATACCTTACCGGAAAAAAAATTCATTATTTAAACTTTCTTTCCTATTCGTTGAAATTATAATTTAATCATTTCATTGTAATTTAATATTCTCTTTTATGTTATAATTTCATTGGTGCTATAGTTGCGCATCCGTAAAATATCTATATTATTGTTACATTTTACCTTAAATAAATATTCGCCGTTTTATCAAACTACAATATCTTTTTAACCTTTTCTACGCGATGCTATTAAAAATTAGAAATCATTAATTAAATCTCTAAAACTCTCTAAAATTATACCAGTGCTATAGTTACGCACCGCAGTGTAATTGTAAAATAAACCTACTACCGAGTAGTTATTTATGTCATAAAGAACGTCTAATTATACTGTTTTTTTTTTGTTTTTTTTTAAGATCTTACTGAAAGTCTATTTCGTTAAGCATTTACTACAAATCGTACAAGTGTCCGATGACTTACGGATGGGAGTATATTACAGAAAACAATAAATGTGTGTATTTCCATAAATGCTCCTACTCGTTACTCAAAAAGCAAAGCTATTTTAATACAGATTTGTCTTGAGCGTGCGGCTTCCCGAAGAGATTTTTAATTAAATAAATATAGACGTTTTGTAATGTTAAGCTCCGTATTGATTTGAGCATTTTTGCGCACATGAACGGTCTACACGCACGAATGCTCTAGTGGATACGAAGAATTTATGCTTGCGCGCATACACTGACCACATTCAAACACGATTCGTCGTTTGTCGGTTCATCAGAACATTTTCGTATGAAACAACATTCCACATTAGGGGAATGAGGAAGGTTAGTCAGTATAGTGAAAGATTGCAAAGATTACAAAAGGAGAAAATAAAGATCGAGGACATAGGCAAAAAAAGTAAAGCAGTAGAATGGTTAACAGTTCAAAAAACAGGAACCGAAAAAATAACAAAGGGCACATAATAGGGCGCGCGAATGAATGTTAGGATGAGAGATTGTGAACGAGAGTATTATGGATTCTTTATAAATTCTTTATAAACCAAGCTATTTTCTCATGGTTGTGACGCTGAAAATAATAAAAATTCTATTCTTATAATGAATATTAAAAATTTCAATAAAATAAACTTCGCTGTGATTTGAAAATATGTCATGGTACTAAAATGAATTATTCAATATGACTATTTCTACAAAGTTTTTGACGCAATAGGCAGTGCTCATTGTTTGTATAAAGAATTGGACAACTACCTTCAGGTATGAATCATTTTCGGCTAACACCCACAAAAATTCGATGTTCCTTATAAGCAATTGTACGTGTCATAAACGCGTAAAAATAAGATAATAAGATAATCAATGTAAATAAAGTTTGAAGATTTCTGATTAATAGAATGTTTCTTTGTAACATGTACATTGAAAATAAAACTCTAGCCTTTAAACCACGTAATTGTGCATTTGCACTATAACACATAATTAAATATGAATTAATAATATAGTATACAATATGCATTGATAATATTAAAGCACTCCATTCATGAATAAAACAAGAACATTAAAATAATATTAACATAATTTATGCTTTTAAAATGCAACAGAATTTACGTCAACGTTTTAAAATATACATTTTATCCACATTGATGATAACATACAATAGTGTAGTAGTGTAGTGTATTTTTCTTATTTCTTAATTGCTTTTTTGCACCGATTTACGTCTATTATTGAATATATTTAAATATTTAAATCCTAAAATAATATACTTTGGTGCAATAAATATAGGTAATTAAGATCATTCAATATTCCTAAACAAATATTAGGTTGCTGCATAATTTCTATCGTTTGATTTATTAGTATTGATATATCACAATATTTGTTTATGAATATTGAATGATCTTAATTATCTATATTTATAATAATATTATATATATACACATAATTAATTAATACAAATTATTATAATATAATATTTTATACTAAAAAAAAAAATATATATATATATATACATATACATATATTAGTTTGCTGTACAATTTCTATCCTTCAATTTATTAGCGTAAGAGACATAATAATTCTCTAGTTTATAAGAGACGTCGAAAAATTCAAGATATTTTTGTCAACTTATCGTTAATTAGGAATTCAGATTTTTACGAGCATTTTAAATTACTAATGATACAGGTTACATAAGATGCTCTTTCTTTACACCTTTCTTTGAGAAAAAAAATGATAACGGACTGCGGTTTCTCAGCTTGATCTAAAATTAGAAATTAATAATTACTACGAATAGCTTGCTTAATACTAGATAATAATAAGGTAAGTCCGGGATACTAGTTCGACCACTTTTTAGAAAGGAGCCATTGCATTGTTGGTTTTTAACATTTTCCTTGTTTCGAGCAAATTAAAGCAGCGCATAAGTAATTTAGAATATACGTAAATCATACTTCGCGGCACATTAAAATATTTATTTCGTTTTTCAATCAAGAAATACCAACACTGCAAATGGACGGTCTCACCCGCATTTTCGGATTAAAGCGTCCACCCATCACAAATACCAAAAAATGTAGCTTATACAAAACATAATACAAGAAAAAAATTAATTGATACGTTGCTTTTTTTTCAATTTTTCTCATAAATCACAAATGTTCAAATTCACAAATAAAAAACAACATACACACCTTACACGTTTAATTGAATCCTCGTTTTCGGACGTTTCGAAATATTTTTTTTTAGTTTTATTTTCTAGTATGCACAAAATTTTAAATGTAATTTATATTATGTACACGATTTTGCGACAACTGTCTGTACGTGAATAAAAATAAGTCGATTTATTTGTTTTATTTCGAGATACCAATACTGGCTGGTCTCTCTCGGTAGTCCAACTATCCCGGACTTACCTTATAGTAATAAAATATACTAGCACAGGGATAAAGAATATTTAAAACTTAAAAAAATAAGAATAAATCCGAAGTTTTTCAAAAAGAAGAAACCATACAGATCTTAGATGGATGAAAAACTGTTATTTTTTAAAAGTACGTGGTTTAAAGGGAGTATAATGCGTATTCAAAAATTGAATTTTTCAGTATGTTTTGTAGCGGATAGAACTTTTGCAGCAACTTAATATATTACATATACAAGATGCGGTCGAAACTATTGTACAATCGAACAGGAGGTGGTTCCTTACGTAAAAATAAATCGAAAGTATACAATAACATTCTTTCGTTTGAGGCTTTTTTTCGAGAAAATCGTGTTTGAAAATTCGTTAAATATACGTGTATTGTTTAACAGTCTCCACTTTACGAATTTTGTTGCGTATCACCTTCTCCAATAATTTTTACGTCAATGAAATGAACTACATAAAAAATGTACATTTTATCTTACTGTGTATGTTTAATTATCGAGTGAAATACAAACGAGTAATGTACGGTGAAATTTGGCAAGCAGAGATAGTAAAATGCACGTGTATCTAACAAATCTTTAAATACGGTTTTCTTGAAAACGGAGCTTTAAATGAAAAAGAATTTATTCTGTCATTTTGACTTATGTTTTCATAAAAAATTATTTCCTACCCACTTGTACAATATTTTGGGACACACCCTGTATCATACTATTATTTTGTTTATGCGTTTATATGAAATATAGTCCTTTTATAAATTAATTGGTATTAAAATTTAGTATTCAAATTAATATTAACAATATATTTCAGTATTTAATTTAAAATATAATACCTTTAGATGTAAACAACATATTAGGATTATGTTTACACATGCGCTTAACGACAATCAGATATGAAAGATACAGATACGCTCATTGTTAAATTTACTCCATTATGTATGACTCAGAATGTATTTTCATGAACTCACAAGCTTATTAGATTTCTACAAAAGTTTTAATTCATTATGATGTTATGAAAGTTAAGATCCCAATAATAAATATTAATTCTAAGGAATATATTATTGTACGTAACCCTTTAGTTACGTAAAATTTAGAAGCCTACTCAAACTGAAGCCTATTCAAAAATATAACTATGTACATGTACTTAAATTCAGTATATCGTTGTATTTAAAAATCTTTGCGACTAAGTATATTACAAAAATTATCGTTATTTGCAATAAAATATAAACGGTTAGTTTAATTCTTTAAAAACTATAAATATAAATCAAATTTGTTTCTGTGTTGAAATACTTACACGTGCAATTAATTAATATTAATATTTTTTATAATATATATTATGTGTATATACGTACATAAAGATTGTATATTATATTAAATTAATAAAGATCCAGTTAAATCGTACGAAAACCTCTCATCCTCGGATATTTAGTTGCACGAAGAGTAATTTATTCTTATCAATATTCTACTAAAAAATAAATGTTAAATACTTATTTATTAATATAAAATAATTTTACAAATCTTTAATTTACCGATCGCAGTATTTTCTGTAAAATTAAAATAGGTTTTAGTAATTAAATGGTTACGTGTTTGAAATATGTATTTTGGTACCAATTGTAGACTTAATACGCCGGCGTATCAGTATATCGGATACGGAAACGTCGATATAACGGAATGTATACGATGTCGTTCGCGCCATGTTCAAATAGCGCGGTTGTAGCTCATAGTGACGTAGCCCAAGAAAAATTCCAATTATCTTACACTGGAACGACAGACGGTTGCTTTCGCTTCGATCCTAATAACCGCATCACAGTTTCAAGGAAAATTTAGTTACAAGAATACTTGTCATTGAGTTTTAACTGGTGAAAAATTTGAAAGTTCACAACATACCTCCGAGGAACGATTTGTTAAAGTGAGAGTGCTTCTCGTAGTTAAATGACGTAATGTGCTTCACTTCCATGCTTGTAATTGCCAGTAACGAGCCTCCAGTCAGTGTTAACCAGTGCTTAAGTGATTTCTCTTAACGTACTACACATTTGAAAAATAAAAGATTAATAAGGACATGATTCTAACAGAGGATTTACCGCGTATGACACCGTTGTCACCCGGCAACGATGCAATAGATCTGAAGTCAACAAAGCTTATGAGTGAGGTACGTAGCAAGCATATGAAAATTTGTAATATACATATCTAATATATGTACATGTATTGTGTATATACATACAATACGTGTATACATATTCACACACGCGCATACGTGATCGCTGACACTCGTGTCCACGTATTTGCTCGATCACTCATGGACTTGTATTAGCAATTTAAATATGGCAACTGCGCACAGCTTACCAACATGACCGCAAACGAAGTTCCTTTATTTTCATTTCAATTATTCGATTTGCCTTTTTGCAAATTTTACACATTTTTAATTATCACTTTATACGTATTATACCAAATTGTTACTTTTTAGAAATACTTTTCTACGCTTTAATCATCTTTGTATATATTATTCTAAAACATTACTTACAGAGAAAGTTTAATACGATTGATTAGAATTATCGATGGAAAACGATCTTCCATAAATATCGTCATAGTTCACCTATGAACTTAATTTGCAAGTTACGTGTTTCTACCAATAATTTAATGGTAGCAAACGCGAAGACTCGCGTTACCATCTACACAAATATGTTTAATAGTATTATTTGTACGAAAAATGTACGATTTAAGCATAATCGAATAAAAAGAAATCTAATTCATAAATAAATAAATACGCGCACAATTGTACGTAATACGGAATGCAAAAGTGAACGTATAAAAGAAGAAAGACAGCTCTAAATGTGACATATGTATTCGTGAATACAATCATGACAATTTTCATCTCATTATGTATACTTTTGTAATCGAAATGATAGCTCGAAGAAGGAAGGAAAAACATTTTCTTATCTGTGACCTTATGTAAATAATAAAACTGTTGCGACAGACAGAGTTAAAATACTGTTTGTGTGAATTTTGATAATTAAGAGGAAAAGAAAAAAAAAATGTTACGATGGACCTTTGCATAGGGGAACGAACGTTAAAGAAATCCTTACGCAATCAATGCGAGCTTCTATGCAACAGAAAAACTGGTAAAAATGCAATGAAATACATCGTTATATAAGCGCGTACATATTGCGTTTCAATGAAGTATCGGTATTTCTGGTTTAAAAAATTCAAATACATACGTAATTATTGTATCCATTTTCAGTTTAACTCCGTTGTTTAATTAGAATACACATATATACATGAAATAATATAATTTCAAATTCTCTGTTTAAATATTCCGTGTTTACGCATCGGATGGATGTCACGTGTGTCGCAATGCCTCTATGTTAATCCGTAGTTTTCATCGCACTGGCATTGATACACCGTTTAAAAAAGCTCAAGCATCTTGGTAGAAGAACGGACAACTTTTAGAATCGTTAAAAGTTGTAATAAAAAATTCAGTATATCATATATTTAAAAGGGGGAAATATAAAGCTTGATAGATTGGTTGTGTATAAAAGCGTACATATAGGGAGAAGCGTGCACTTGGCGCGGCCCTGAGAAACGACGTTGCCGGAGTGAATGCTGAGTCACATATCGCGAACGATCTCTCCCAGGAAGGTGTGCTAGTTCGTTTCTCTGTGAAATGCATTGTATTCCATTAGTATAACGTTATCATAGTTGGAATTATAACATGATCGAAGCAAGATGATTTAACAAAGGAGGTACTTGGCGCTTGTCGCGGGCCTCGAATATTTAATGGAAACAAATTTAAAGTAGCTTTAGATCCGGTATTGTTTGTCGATCTGTCAATTTATACTATTAAACCGAATTCTTACTTTTTACCGTAACTATCGCGGTGTGTCAGTGTAAAGAAAGTGTTGCCAGTAATTCAAAAGATTATCGCCTTGAATTGTCAAACGAAACCCGAAGCATGCGTGGGACGTGCGCGACGTGTACCGAAGTTTGACGTGGCCAGTGTGCGTTTTGAGGTTATTTTTGTGTTCGTGTAACTGACCTATACTTGTTTAAACAGAGCTCCGAATCTTTATTTTCATTCTGACAGTCTATCGAATAAGTTGCTCCAGCAAGAACATTAAAAATCATTCTTCATAGCCCAATTTAAACTTTGTATCAATTACAATGAAGGAAGAAACAGAAGTTTAAAAAGTGAAGTTTTACCTTAACAATAACTAAAGTTGATCTTGAACGCTTTGTCACAAAATAGTGCGTATAACTTTATGTACGTTCGGTTCGTTAAAATGTGTACGGTTGGGTGAATATTACCGAACGTTTTAAAACCGGCTCGAAGCATTAATGAAACAACGGTTCAATATGATTGTTCGTTTCTTTGTGACATCTTATCTGCTCGTCGAATCGAAAGTCACTGCCAAGCTACTGTGACAATATACAAAGCTGATTCGGACTATAAATATATTTGATTATTGGAAGTGATTTGATAAAAAACAAAAACAACAATGTTGTGTATAAAGAAATTATATCACGAGGAACTGTTCCAGCTAGCGTTGCTACTTTCCTTGTTACGACTAGATCCAGAATCCTACCTCGGTTTGGATATTCAAACCATCGGTGTGGGTTCTTTGGATCTAAACAATGGTTCTAGATGGCACACCGATACTCATACGATAGTTCATCGACCTATCTTTGTTCACCCAAAAAACTTAGATTCTATGCTTTTAAATTATGAGAGAGATTTATTTGAAGACTTAAATTCATTAGGAAGATATAACAGAATAAATTCTGGGTTAAACGATATCCATGCATATTTGTTAAACATCGAAGATTCGTCGAGAGATGTTCCTATAGCAGGACCCAGTATATCACTTTCTACCGACCCGACTAGGAATATGACATCACCTGATCCAGAAAATTCTTCACAAAATTCTGACGAACCAACTAATACAGCTGAACTTACACAAGAGGTACTTTTTCCTATGTTTTTTAATATAAACTAAATTTTAGGTTCAATTCCAAATTCATAGTAAGTTTTAAATACACGACGATTAACAATATAGTTTACTGTTGTGTTTAATTTACTTATAAAAGATTACTAATACAAGTATTAAAGTTATTAAATATTTTTTTGTGCATATCTAATGTAAATAAATTAATTTACAATACATATTTGTAATAAAAGTTGAAGTTTAAAAATACATAAATTATACTTAGTTCTTTAAATATAACAGTGTAACATTTAAATTCTAGCACGTGTATTCCAAATTTCTTTTTTACAATGTAGCACTTTTAAAAAATTTTTAAACAGTAACAATTATCTTACAAAATATATAAAATATCTTCTTTTTTTGTAAGACAACCAACTGTATGAGTTGGTAAGAATTATTCTGACTAAACATTTTTTGCAAAATTAAAAATAATAGTTTGGTATTCGATATATAAATGTTTTTATTTTCGTTTCAAAGTTCATTATAAGCTTAGTAATTCCATAAGTTTTTGTCGATTATATATTCGGGGAGCTAAATAACAAACAATATTAAAAAATTGTAATAAGTAAATGTTCAAACTTTATTTTACGTTATAAAAGAAATCGATGTTAGTCATTTTTTGTTCATAAAAGAAATTGTCTTTTGTTGATACTACTCGGTACGAAAATAAGAAAAAGCAAAATTTGTTTCAAAAAATGCGAATTGAAAACATCACGTCGTGTCAGTGATCGTGTTGTCAATAATATTATATGTTATCCCGTGCATCCTTGAGTCCTTGCAACGACCTACAGCGGTTAAAAGCTTTTCGTTATTTTTAGTCAGGTGGACTGAGGTCTTTAGTACATTCATTCCTCGGATAGTAGTCATTTATTTTTAACTTTTTAACATTTTTTTTATTTTCTGTTTCATTTTCTTCTTCTATCGTTACTCGAGAAAATCTTGTATTTAAAAAAAAAAAAATTTGCAAATTAATACATCATGCTTATTGAAATTTAATGCTTAGCTGTTGATGGAAATAAAAAAATGATCATTGTCTCGTGTACAACGTTAACGATAAAAAGTATTTCCCGGTTAATTATATATTGAGACACTGCTGACAATAAAACTACCGACGATTAAAGTATATTTATTTGTACCAAAAGTATGAAAATGACAAATATTTATAAAAATGTGTAATATAAGGGAAATAAACTTTTATTTCTCTTTTTCGGCAGAAAATTAAGAAAAATATCCAAAAATATGCCGTTGTAAATTTATACCATTGTTATAAGAAGTTAAGAACCGGTTATTTTAATTACATTTTGTAGTTTTAGCGTTAAAACGTTATGATAGCGTCTCTTTACATATTTTTGCCAATAAGTATCGATCGGTATAAATTTTTCCGTACATGTACAAAATATTTCAAGCAATTCCAGTAATTCACCTATTTTATATTAAATGAAACGTTTTTTATGCAGTAATACAAGTTCAAAGGCAATATCGTGTCGCGAAAACGCTTCTATGTTAGGATGTTGCAGAAGTATTAATAATATATTTACGATCTCTGTTTTCTTTATAAATAAAATTTTTTTTTATTGGTTGTGATCGTAATTTTTAAGTCAAATTTAATGACAAATAACAAAGTTAAAATAGATCGCAAAATTTTTTTTAATTATACATCGCCATAACAATGTAATGTTTTTATATTTCGCATTGCTTAGATATTTATCTGAATATGTTGCAAGAATTCTACAAATGTTTCCATTCTTTTGTATTTTTCATCGTTAACCTGTTAACTGCGGCATTTCTTTGTCAGAAATTTTTTCATGCATGGAATTAAAAATTAATAAAACAGAATTCATTTTAATTAGGTCGGTTTTAGTTCTTACAAATGTAAGTATAATATATGTTTTTTATAATACGAATGTAAAGATGCGTTCAAGTGCAAAGAATCGCAATGAAAATGAATTATTGTATGCAAAACATAGGTAATCTGCGTGACGAGTTAACTCGTATTTCCCAGTTAACAGATTAATAAACGTTAATCATTTATCATTTTTGACTATTACAAGAAATTTTGATTAGCTAAGCGTCTTGAACTGCAGTGAAACCGTAAAATATTTTATATTATATTTTTTAATCTTGGAAGTAATTAATAGACGTCAATTAATAAACACGACTAGTAATCGTTCTTTGATACTATTGTGTAAAGTGAAAGTGTGCTCCCTACTTCGTCCCGTTTATTAAAAGATAATACAACTTTGTAATATAATTTTGAATACATGGAAAATATTTTACATTATTAAATTGAATATTTAATATTTAATATTAAATATTAAATATTAAATATTAAATATTAAATATAAATATTAAATATATTGAATATTCAATTGAATATCACGTATCGACAAGTTAATCTGTCATTTTTGTTAAATTGTCATTTAAAAATGTTTTTATTATATTCAATTTATTAATTTATAGAAGACAATATAATATTAGTTATTCAAAATATGTAAGCTAAACAGCAGTTGCAGTTAAGCAAGTTATTTTGTGCTATTTTTATTGTGCAAGAATATATTCTACAATTTTTTATCAATTCCATATAAGTGGCATTTATACCATTTTCTTAGTAATATCCTTGAATATCCAGGTCACCCATATCAGTTAACTAGGTTAATTAATTGCGTTTCTATTCTTTAACCATCTATTTTCTCATGTAACAGAAGCTTGTAGAATATTTTATAGCGTCTACGCTTTATAAAAACTACATGCAAGTCGAAGTAAATATACTTTACATGTAATAAAAATAATTTTAACAAAATGTAGACATCAAATCGATGAAACGTTAAAATATTAATCGAAAATTTTAAAAGCTTCGTTTGCCATAAAATAATAACTATCGTGTGTTTTAAATGAAGCGATGCCAAGTACTTTATGTCTAGTAATTTATTCCGTAAATGAATTAGGTGCTTTATACCTTCTTACAAGGGAAATTCGGTATCTCGAAAGAAAAAATGAAATTGCAAAAATGTCTTTCAAATGTCGCCAATAACGAAACCATTTTTGGTTCTGGCAATGAAACGGCTTTACGGATAGAAATCTCCTCCAAAAAGTTGTTTTTGTATTATGAAAAATGGGAAAAAAAGTTAAATTCAAAATTGTTGAATTTTGTGTGCCTTTTGATCTCCTATATTATAGCGGTAAAAAATTTTCTACGAACATTTTGTTTGCTTCAAAGTTTTCAAACTTCCAAATTTCGCTTGTTAAATAAAATCGCGCGAATATATAAAATCACTCACAATCAGGTGCTATTTTGTATTTGCACGTTTTCTTGTATCAGTAACAGCATTTATAACGGTATTATACAGTTCAATTAAGTATTGATTTGTAGTATTAATTTATTATTTTCAATATTGTACAACATACAAATATTTTACTGTAGCATATTTTCTACAAAAACAGAAACTTCAAACAAGGTACAGTTATCAAATTTCACGATGTAGGATATGTTTCATTATCTGCTGAAATGATATATTTTATTTAGCACGTCACACATATATAAAAATTTTATTGCACCGAAAAAATAATACGTAATTTTAAAAATAACATTTTTTATGATCGCATAAGATTTTTACAAATTCACAGAAAGTTAAAAATTTAGCGACATTAAACATACAAGAGTTGCGCGTTCATTAATATAAAAATTATGATTTTAATGAAAATTTTATTTCACATAAAGCTTTATAATTAAAATCTAATCATAAATAATGCGTAGAATATTCCTTAATTGCTTTAATTCAATATGGAAATACTTACTTTTTAAATATATTATTATCTACATCGTTATAACTGATTTATAAATCTGTCTGTAGAATTTACGTAGAATAGCAATTTTGAATAATATATATTTGTTGTAACATATTATTATACTATTGTATTGCGCTGCAGAATTTTTTGTTTTGTTTATTTTTTCTTTTTTTTTTAAGTAATATGGTTTGATAGAATATTGTACAGATAGGAATGATCTGTAATCAGCTATTGAAGCATATTGAATCCTTAAAAATTTTGAATGCTATTGACGAATTAAGATAGTTGTTTAAATTTGTTTGGTGGTTTTATCCAATTTATATTTATAACGGCGTTCAGAGTAGTTGCAACACTCGGAGAAAACGTATTTAATCGTTATTAGACAATTACGCGTGTTGCATATTGTAAAGTCTAGCACAGAGATTTACAGTTCTTAATAAAATACCAAATTTGCTTTCCTTGTTCTATTGAAGCATCGAATTGTTTAGAATGTGATTCTATGTAGTTAGCAATAAGTACCTATGTCTATGATCATCGAATTGAGTATATTACGTTTTTACGCAAGATACGTTCAAACAACAAGTTATTATTAGTATAATAATTGAACGTTTTAATCGTGACAGTTTCACTTTTTTCGGTCGATAAATTTGATTTTTCGATCGTAAATTATAAATATCTTGGTCGTAAATACATGCGTCTTGACGATGATCGCAGACCTCTTTTTATCACGTGGCACTGCATCACCAAAATTTCCTCTGAATTCTCGTACAACGGCCTCGATTGCAAAAATAATTGTGTGGAAATACACGAGTATAAACGCGTTTCTGGTCGACTTTGTGAAAAAAGAGGCGGGAATGCCAGATGCGACCTCGATTCACTGAAAATTAATGGAAAATTTTTGTCAACACGTGCTTCGCTACTTTCAGGAGCAAGGTATACATCTTACCTTGAGCAAATCTTGATCGTGTTTTAAAATTTAACAGAAAAGTGTTAAAAATTAATTCCTTGGTGAAATAGGATAATATTAACACTAGAACTACCAACAAGGGTATCTGTTTGTATAAAAGAAATCGAAATGATTGTTATTTGAACAACTAAACAATGCAAAAGAAACGAACCTTGATTAATATATTTTTTTTTTTTCTTTTTATTTTACAGAAAATCATGAAAAATTTCCAAAAATGCGCATACGTAAATTTATATAATTTTTATGAGAAATTACAAACTGATCACTTTGACCGTTTTGGTAGTTCTAGTGTATTTTTTTACCCTTTCTCTATGGATATATTTTTGTCTATAAAATAATATTCACCCAGCATCGTAATATCTTCAGAAAATTTGAGATTAGTACCAAAAAGACATGGGTTTGTTTAATTACACGATAATGTTACATTTTGTGTCTTAAATTAGTTAATTATGTTTTTAATAGAGTTTCCAAGTGCACAATTTAAACAGAGCTTATTTATTATCTGACACTGGAAGTATGTTTACATCGTTTTTTTTGCGCAGCAACAAGTAATGTTTGCTTAAACGAACATTGCATCGTGCCAATTTTCTAAATTTCTTTGGCAGTTTATGATCATATTTTATAAGAATGTGCGTATTCCTTTTCCGCGTAATTGTTATTATTATTTACTTACATGAAAAACAAAAATAATGTATATAACTATTACTATTTGCGTATTCAGAAATAATATTTTCATATTTTATTTAAGCATCACGATTATATTTTGATGCGCTCTTCATTTCATAAATTATCTCTAGATAATTTTGAGTATTTTGTATAATAATAATATATATTTAATATATAATAATATATATTTTTTACCAGATTTGAAAGTTTTATCAAATTAATTATCTAAGTATGTAAAAAATCGTACCTTGATAATTACGTATACTAACATCTTTATGGTTATTTATGTTAATATGATTACATGTCATAATGTAATATGAAAATATTGGATTTCTTTAAATTATAGAAAATTCGAATAATATTTAAAATAATTAAGAAATTTCATTTAAACGTATTAAAATATGATTTGTGATTCTATGAAAAACTTATATCTAGCAACATTTGAATATTTTTAGGAGATAATTTTGATTTCGGAAAAACTTATATTTTAAACAGTGTATGTTAGACATCGTTCAAACAATAAAAAAAAAAAAATCATGAAAGTTTCGTTCATACTTGAATATCTTTTTCTTTATATTTAAATGGTTCAGTGAGAGTGGGAAACATTATTTCTCAAAATATTTTTGTTCAAAGTTTAACTTAAAAGTATACACACATTTTATCTCCAATTTTAGACTATCTGTTTACCGTAACATTTTATTTATAATACAGGTTTGTTAAAATGATTTCTAAAGCCATACACTTGTAATATGCTTTCTTTATAACTTAGCATAAAGTTTAAATTCTTTAATTAAATTGTTCTGAAATTTTAACGCGTTAAAGCTGTTTTTTAATTTGTGCAAATGAAAACGTTTATTTTTATAACTTTTCGTATATTGAAGGAAAAGTTTTATATTATAGTATAGTTAAATTTTTGTTTCGATTTAAAGTAGAATAATAATTTATTATAAACAAAGTGTAGACATTGTATTGTAATTTTATTTTTATAACAAAATTGTAATAACATTGTAAGAAAACATTAATAAATTCGAACAAAATCTATAACCAGAGGAAAATAATTAATTTAATATTAGTTGCACGAAGGGATTTGTAAAGAATTTATAACAAAATTGTAATAACATTGTAAGAAAACATAATTAATAAATTCGAACAAAATCTATCACCAAAGGAAAATAATTAATTCAATATTAGTTGCACGAAGTGATTTATAAAGTGCTTTTTTTTATATGGTACGCTATTATTATTTCGTTAATTGCAGCAATTTCTTTTTTTGTCACACTAGTAATCAATGTAGATTTGAAAGACTAAGTGGAAAAGATTGTGATACCACATTTACAATTGGCACCTTGCCTCATCCACTTGCGTTTTCTTTATTGCGCTGCATCCTGAACGGTACACGCGTGCATGCTTTACTATATGTGGAGCAAAAGAGAAATCAGATAAGTTGCAAGTATACTTGTAACGTATCTCTCTCTTCTACATGTAAGTTTCGCAAGTGTATTTTAACTTTACATCATTCATCCGTGTAACCTTGCTACTAGTGAGTGGTCATTATATATTTAACAGAATTATATTTAAAAAAAAAGAGAATGTAATACAGTCTAACATTTAGCAGACCCTTTTATAATCAGCATTTATTCAGAGCTAGCACTTTTTTTGTTTGTTTTGTAAATACTTTTAATTGTTTCCAATTTTATATTTAGAAAATTTAAAAGCATAAGTGCTCAGTATTATTCTTTGTTATTTAGTAATGATACAAAGACTAACACGCTTGTTACTTTTTATTTTTTGAATTAAATTAAAAAAAATCGTGTCTTGATAATTATACAATAGGTCGGAGATAAAAATTAATTTTTGTTACCAAACAAGTCAAAGTAGATAAAAATTAGCAACATTAACGATATCTCATTAATTATTGAATTTTCAGGGTACGTTTTTGTTGTATTTTCTATTTAAAGGAAAAATCACTTAAGTGGCAATCCCCAATTTAATAAAATTTTATGATACAATTTTTTGAATAGTATTTGACACGTATTTTTTTGTTCTTATATTTTATACATTTTTTAGTATTTTATCTACGTTAAAAGTATTAAAAATGTTTCTCAAATTCAATACAGATTTCTATACTGGATTGTTTTAATATACGGTGTATTGTTTTTTATTCTTTCTATTAACTTTAACGATTTAAATGTATGTAACTTTTGTTTAAAATTTACAATAATGTAATCATTTTTAAAAATAAAATAAATAAATAAATTTTCAATCCTTGCTTGCGAAAGAAACTTTTAATTAAATTTTATACTCTTTTCAAAAATAGTCAGGTAAATCATGTTAGGTTTTTATTTACTATATTTATATCTTAGAGAAAATGTCAGTAAGTCGTTTTTTTTACTCATAACTTCATATTTCAAATAGATACGTCAAATTACAATACAATCGGGGAAAAATCATTTTACAGTATCTAGAAACAGAAAATGGATAAATTTTCATCCCAGGAGCGAATTGTCGTTAAAGCTTATCTAGACTTATAGACAATTATCCGCAGATTGTCTTTTGTTTGCCGTTCTCTGCAGATTATGAAACAGTCTATGCAAGCTGTTTGCAGACAATCGTCTGTAAGTCTGGACGAACCTTCAGACGTTGGATAATTTCAATAAATATGTTGCCTCGCTTATATTGCTTCCATTAAGCTCTAACACTAACCGTGCCATCAGTTTACATATACCTATTCTTACCGTAGCCGATCATTTGACCAGTTACGAAATAAATGTTATTTTTTCGAAAAAAGTACAGGTGATTATCAACTTATCGTAGGAAATAATGCATAACGTAACTTTTAAACAATAATAAGATAATCATATACAATGAAACCTCGATTATTTTAACTTCGAGAAAAGGGAAAAAAGTTTCGAGTTATAGAGATTACGGCTTTCGACATTTCGAGTAACAAAAATTCTACTTATCCAGTTTTCGAGTAACAAAAATTCGAGTTATCGGGTTTTCGAGTAA
>SMSQ01019843.1:1475-13394 GCA_019453375.1 Ctenoplectra terminalis | reverse complement strand
CCTCGTCACTCTCACACCTTTTCCTTCCTTCCCGGGTTTTTCCTCCATGTACAGTTACCTCAAACTCCTTTCACCGTCACCTTCTCTCTCCATCACCTTTTTTCTCTAACCAATCAGCAACCTTTATTTCCAATTCCTTGTTGCCCTTTCCCTTCCAACTTGCACCAATCAGCAGTCAGTACCACATATTTTAGAATATAAATATCAACATAACATCACATTATATTATTATTATCATTACTATCATCGTCACACCAACACCGTATCTTACTATTATTATTATTATCATCACAACAACACCGTCGAACAACAACATAAACAGTGTCAGTCTTGTAACAAACACCAATCACATCAGAAGAACACAGTATAACAAACACTAGTATTATTATAGTAACACAGAACACCAAGAAACACCAAAAAACATCAAACATACACTAAATTATCGCAGAACTGTACAACTCAATCTTAACTACTCATTAAATAATATACAGATTATTTGAGTTAAATTCTTGATACACCAATCGTAACACCATCAAAAGGAACTAACCATCCCAGTANCGTGTGAATTCGTAATTGCTATTGGCACTGGAGAAGGCTGGTTTGGAAGTATGATCGGCTTAAAAGTGGCATGACAGCCGCTTGCTAGGTCTAATGTGGTGAAATATTGTACGCGGCCAAGCTAATCTAGGATATCCTTGATATTTGGAAGGTGGTACGCGTCTCCTATGGTCTTTTCATCGAATTTACGGTAATCTGTTACGATATAACATTTACGTTCTTCGGAGGCATCAAGTTTTTTTGGAACTATTCTGAGGGGACTGGACCATGGGCTAGTCGAAGGTTTGATAATGCCTTGGTCAAGCATCTTTTCGATTTGTTTATCAACAAACAATGGTTTTGTGTATCTGGGGATATCAATAATCATTAGAGTAGATCGGGATATCGTCTATTGTTGCAATGTCATGAGTCGTCGCAGAGATTCGACTTAGTAAGTTCCAGTACCAGTGGGTAAATGAAAAATATCATTGAATTCTGTGCAAATTTGAGTTATCGCCAGTCGTTCTTTTTCATTTAAGTGATCGAGCCTAAGTTTTTAATTCATTACACGTAATCTGTTTTGAAGTTCGTTATCTGATCTATTTGGAGCTAGGCTGTATACGTGTGACTCACTTGGAAGAGGTTCGATGTATAATTCGGGAATCGCAATGTAAAGAATAAAATTTAAAGAAATAGTAAAATTAGAATGATCGACTTTGGCTCCTTGGAATTTCGGGAAAGTGTCACCTGAGTCCGTTGAACGACACGTTTATCAGGGTATCTAGGATTTGAAACCTAGCCGTAATCTTTCTCGAGTGTACTTGAAGCTCAATCTCCGTCTCACCACGTGTCATAACTGATGCGTTCGGCGATACTCCATTCAATATTATGGGGGTATTGTTATTAATCACGACATTCGTCATACTTGATGCTTTAATTAAGGAAACAAAGGCACCAGTGTCGATTAAAAATTTAAATATGTCGTCTCTAGGATTAGAATTTTTCGATTGAAATACGTATATCAAATCAATCGAAGCTAACAATGATTCGGAAATGGATACATTTTGAGGTTGTTGAATTCTAGCGTTGGCTGCTCTACTGGTATTAGAGGATTGGGGAGATGAGTCGCAAATTGAAAATCCTGCTGACGGAAATTCAGACCTACGGCATCGTGGAAGTTACACCTTTCTTGATTAATATTGAATGAATGTTTTTGATTTTCACTAAAGGAGTTCGGGTACTGACAGTGCTTATTTTGATGGTTGTTGAAAGAATTTTGATGCTGATTCTGTTGATTCGTGTCATTATAATTCTTGCTGTCTTGTTATTTCCTACACTCTTCTATAGTGTGCCTTAGATTTGTGCAGCTTAACCGAACGCATTTGGACTTGAGAAGTAGTACGTGTAATTGGAACTTGTTGAAAACGGGTCTAAACTTATCGCGTGTGGGGTTATTGGACTTATTTGTATAACAATTATTGGTTCTGTGATTTGTATGACTATAGATTCTACAAGCGTGAGAATTTTTTCTATAAGACAAACGTAGAGCCTTTTCTGTGCAATGGCAGCGGTAAGCGTATTATTAACATTAATGAAATCTCTGTACCTCAACATCTGAGAAATCTGTGAGTGAGTATGATGAATGAGCCGATTCAATGTAATATCGTTTATCATATGTAATCGTCCGCCTAAGACTTCCGGGTTACTTGCAGAATTATGAATCGCGCCTAACACTTTGAACTTTAGATTAGCTAACCTCTGATAAAACTGCGAGACATTTTCGTCTCGTTCCTGTTTCATAGAACTCAGTTCTTCTAACAATTGGTCAAATGATTTCCGATCCTAGTATAGTGCGATCAGTAATTCCGATATCTTGGCCGAGCTAGTCAAATTGCAATGTACATCTACTTGCTCGCGAGTTTTTCCCGTGTAAGCTGATTAGGTTGAAAAACTTCGTAATTTGTATCGGTTACCGTCGAAATAATCGGGCACTAACTTAATAAGCAGATCTAATAAGAGTTCCGGGTTTGCGTTCGGAATGCGAAAGTCTGCGTTGTACACGGTCAGCTGCCATGTTTTATAAGTAAAGGATATGGAAAAAATATAGGAAAAACGAGTTGAATTATAAGAGTAATTTATGAATGGGACTCACCGCGGTAATTTTCTTGAATGCGTCCTTGGGTTTCGATGATCTGATTTCACAACTAAAGTTGTCATTCACGGCTCGTGCTAGATATATCCCCAATCCAGGAGTATGATGAAGTCGTTGAACGTCAGATCACTCCCACTTCTGACGCCAAATTTTATGTTAGATTTCAAGGTCGCGAAATCGAGTGTAACACTTTTAATATTTCAAAAAGGAATATTTATTTAAAATGCGTAAGTAACAATAAACTGGCAAAGATATTGTTCGGACTTGTGGCAGAATTCTAATGCTCCCTAAATTTGTAACTACTGAAATATAAATATATTGGGTTGGATATTGAAAGAGTGGACGACCTTAGCCTCTTGTTGAGTCATCGTAGGAAAAGTCAAACTCTGATCCTTAATGACCATTGCTCGCAATGACTAAGGCTGATCCGCGCGTTCTTATCAATTCTAATCGTAGTCATCCAGCAATGATCATGATTGGAAGATTATTATTATCATTGACCGCAAGTAGGAGTATTAAGAAACGGCAAATCTCAAATTTAAAACTTTTATATATTAAAATAAAAAATGCAAAAGCTAAATCTGGGAACCCTACGTCGAATGATACAACTTCTAATTTTAAACTTGATAGATGCAATATGTTGCATCGTGAAATATGTTGCCAAAATTACTCTGTTATCTTTAAGAAAAGAAGCTGAGGTAGAGAAGAGAGACAAATGGAAACCGATGCCAAGATTATAATCGGGAACTTCGATAAGGTGTAAGTACCGACTAACGGAAGAAATACCGGAAAAGGTACCGACTGCAGGAAGCACAGCTGCAAATTCTTGGTGGTGATAATTTCCTTAGCGCGGTATGAACAGACTGCTGACATTTCCCACCCATTTTTCTTCGATTTCCGGTAGGAAATCTCCGAAGTTGTAGGATTTGATGTTCTGCAATTTAATACGATAAGATAGAAAATATACAGTAATTGGAACATTTATATACTACCTACTGAATATGCATTATCCGTATTATTAAAATTATAGCCAAACTTATGCTATTAGGTTATTATTAAGTTGGTGCATATGAAATGCCGGATTTTGATTACATGTAAATATTTGTATTCCAGCTTCCACTGTATGATTGTTTATGAGATAACCTTTTATACAGTTTGGTTATCTATTATCAGAGTCACATTATGTTCAAAACACTTTTTCTTAAATTGTGCATTTTAGCAAGTTTTTGAAGATTTATTGCAAATATAAATTTTGTTGATATTCGTACAATTTTCTTATATGAACACAAACTTGACAATAATGCAAAAAAAACCACTCGGAACATAAACGGAGCGTTTAGCCTAGAAGTTTAGAAATTTCTCTACAAAATAAGTTACGTGGTAAACTCGAAGCGGATAGATTAGTGGATAACGATATATTAAAAGAATGAACATTAGTCATTCCATAGTATTACATCACATTTTGCGAATAGTAAAGTCAAAAAATGACACGAGGTTACTGTTATTTACTAAGAAAATCCGATATTTTATATGCACCAACCTAATAGATATTAATCAGGGTCCAGTTGACGATTATATTCTATCTTTCTTTATTAAAAATTTCTAGTTGATTTTAAAACATTTTGATAGCAGATAAAAATCTAGTCTTGTTTTACCGATCTTAAAATCTGGCGATACATCAGATGTGAAAAATTATAGACTTGCGATATTAGATACAACGTCAACAACTTTTGTAAAAATTGTAGTTAATAGAATTAACTTTTACATTAAGAATATACTATCCAACGTGACTTCGTTCGCGGTAGTTGATCACAAAAAAATTTGGTTATTTTTACGAATTATATATCAATTGCGATTAATTCAGAATAGGGACAATAAATGATGTATATAATTACTTTTCAACTAGTTTTGAGAAAACTTTTGATACTTTTGATCACATCATTTTAACTAATAACTCTTCTATGCAGAGAATATTTTAGACAGAATTTACTAACTTTGTTTAACTGTTATTTGACTGATGTGAACTCGCGTGACAAAAATTCGTAATACTCATTCTTGGTCAATTCAGGTCTTTATTGAAGTTCTACAAAGCTCTCATTTAGACACACTACTGTTTATTTATTCATTAACGATCTGTCTGATATCTTCGAGTATAGGAATGCTCGGCTACATACCGACGACCTCTAGCTTTTTTTCAAAACTAAACCAATCGCGGACTCATTTCTTCTTCTCAAAGGACACAGATAAACGCTTCTCTTAGTGTTAGGAGAACGAACCATTTTTTAATATCTCTAAGTATTCAATTATAAATTTATCACATAAGAAGACTAATATAAAGTTTCCATTTCTTTTTGACCACCCTTAATTAATTACTACTAGTAGCAATCGCGACCTGGTTATCACTTTTGAATCAACGTATACTAACTTTCTCACAACTTAAAGATATATAATTAACTCTACGACTAATTATCTCGGCTTTGTTACACAATGTCTATACATATAATTTCAATAATACTACAACTGCAGTTCATATGCATATTCAATAGTATAGCGTCCTGTAATCCTTGTATACCATAAACTCTTTCACAGTTCAGTCCGTATATCGTACGGGCAAAAAAGGGCAGAACGATGAGCGGCCTCAGCGTTTAGTTCGAATCGCTCCATTCATTTCGTTGAATGTTTACACAACTTATACATAAAGATATGAAAATGGAAGCCTTTTTTTCAATGCATGCAATATTTGAAGTCAGTATAGGTTTCATTTTCGAGCGAAGAAATTGAAGTGTAATGTTAGTACACACTCGGATGATGTATTAACATTAAAGATAGAAAAGAAACAGGTAAAACTAGTATTTCCTGCTTTTTTAGTATAAATAAGATCGTTTTCAACCATAAAAAAAGATAGACAATTTTTGTAACATTTTTCGTCATTTTATTAGACTCTGAAAGGATTGAATACGTTACATCCTTAAAAATAAATCCAGCGCAAATTTCTCGAATTTGCTTCTTTTTGTCTTGATCACAACATGTCTAATGTTGTTGTTGGTGATTCTTTATAAAATCTTAAATAACACTATTAACTGTTTCAGTACCTTAAAGTTGATATAACTAAATGTGAGTCTGTGACTTGATCTCAAACTAACCTCTTGCACCTAGTTTCTATAACAAGAATTTATAGGTCGGCTAATAGTATGCTTAACTCTGTTAACTTTTTCCTATACCGCTATTGTTACTTGACCTCTCAATTCAAACATGTCTGTGAGATACGGACTTCACCTTTTTTGCACTTCGCTGCCATAAGTATTATACAATATACAGACTCTGTTTTTATCATATATCACCAATGTCCATACCTCCTACGGACTCTGTCTTATAGTACATGTTGAAATTACTTTCATTTATTTTTATTCTTTATATTTATAGATTACTAGATTATTAAAAATATGTGAATTTATTTTTATTTTTTTTATATTATTTTTAATTGTGTTAACATTATGTAAGTGTACCAACAAATAATTATAAGTAAAATTTTAATGTTAGTAATAATAAATCGCATCGATTTGAATTATACAGAGTGTCCTAAAAGGTCTGTACGTCCTTTTAAGGGGTGATTCCTGAAGTGATTCCAAGCAACTTTTTCCTTTATAAAAATGTCAAATTTGGCTTTGTTAACGAGTTTTTAATAAAAAACATTTACCATTCAGAGCGAATAAGCCGGCTGGGTGCAAGCGAGAGCTTTGATTCTATGCCGCGCTTGAAATTCTACGAGCAACTCAGAATCTATCGAAGCGACTGTTGACGAATATTAAACAAAAATTATATCGAATAAACTAATTAATTGTTATTCATGTAGAACAAATAAATTGAGTTTATTAGATATGAATTCAAGGTGAATCTTTTACCAATTGGGTGAGTTTAATTTAATTTTTTGATTATTCTTTTTTAATTTAACATACTCTGTAACTTATTCCTGACTGTGTTCTTCAATTTTTTCATAAAAAATCTTTTCGGTCAAACTATTAAACAATTATTAAATATTATTAAATACTGTATTAAAATAATAAAAATAAAATTAAATGATAATATTAAGTATTATTCAATAATCATGTTTAAGATTTTTTATCGGTAATAGTGTTTGATGTTACTTGAATCAATTTTTATTAGAATAATGAATTGTATTCCATTTGTTATTAAATTTCAATTACTTTTCATAGATTTGTCCATTATTCATTTGGAGTATCATGTAAACTCAATTTATTTGTTCTACACGAATAACAATTAACTGGTTTATTCGCTATAACTTTTGTTTAATATTCATCAACAGTCTCTTCGATACATTCTGAGTTCCTCGTAGAAGCACGGCGTGGAATCAACGCTCCCGCTGGTTGCCAGCCGCCTTACTCGCTCTGTGATTGGTCAGTGTTTTTTGTTAAAAACTCGTTAATAAAGCCAAATTTTGACATTTTCATAAAGGAAAAAGTTACTTGAAATCATCTCAGGAATCGCTCGTCAAAAGGACTTACAGACTTTTTAGGATACCCCGTATATATATATTTTTCAATTGGCATCACAAATAACTTCATTTTACATAGCTACCAACATTTTGAACTGTCACTATTCATATCTATTACAAGGGCATAAGTAGCCTTACGTTATGCGAATACCGGCGTTGAATAGTTAAACACATACTTATTTCCGTTTTTATCGTGTCTGATTATGTTTTTTTTTTAATATTATATTATTAAACCGGTTATCCCGTATATAGTGAATAAACAAATAACGTTAGAAACAGGAGTAACACAGGTTAATGTAATTTATTGTTTCCTACAAAGCGTTTCTTCTTACAACGTAGAATTGCTCATCTTGTCTCCACTGAATGAAAGTTAGCCTGATTTTTTGTGAAAGTAACTACAAGAGATTGAACGGTTGTGAATTGCTTGGAGAAGCGATTGAGTAAATTCGTTTTGCGGTGAAAATATTCGGTTAAGGTCTCTCGGGAGTGTCTCGAGGATAACTCGAAACGAGGCCAGGGCGATCCTAGCCCCTCCAGATTATCGAAGCTTTTTCCTGGCTATACGCCAACGGTCACCATGGCAACCATCTTAAACGTGTACTACCCTCCGACGTCTCCCGCCTCGCACTCCTTTCTTCGTGGTCGCTACTTTATGGATACAGCGGCGTCACTGATTCATCGAATCACGTTGTCGCCTTTGGCACATCGTATTTAAGACTACATACTTGACTTGAAAAGGAAAATGTTCTTCGTTCTTCTTAAGTTTGTTGGTATACAAAATGTTTCTCACATATATATGAACAATGTACAAAATATGATATCGTACATGAACTTTTAAGATAATAGTATGTTTAACTAGTTACACAAGTCGAGAAATTCCTTAAATAAACTGCACATAAAATGCGCGAAAACAGGTTGCAGTATACAGTAGATTGCACGTGCCACACAACGAATAATGTATTCTATCATTTCTTTCATAAATACAATCGACTTTTACATTTATGTTTTTTTAAAAATGCGAATTATAGATTGTGTGAAAAAACAAAAAATTGATAACAAATTTAATTGTACTATTAAATAAAAGATTATTGCAAGCCAATTTTTAAGCTTTATTATCCGATTCACCGTTAGCTTGTTTTCTATACAGCATGATTTATCTACATAATTTGGAGATTTTTAATTATTATAAACTATTTACCGGAGAAAAAGTTGTGAAACAAAATTTATATAATTTTATGAGGAACACTGCGATAATTACTTTTCTTTTACGTTGTATAGTTACTACTTTGAGTAAAACAGAAAGGTATTTTATAGTAGGTCTAATGCGAATATTTATTGAGATATTTATCGTGAAAATTTTATTATAAATAACGTTCGGTCTGTTAACTTCGGAATGATTTTACTGTGTATAATACACAAGGTGTTTAGCATGTGTTTCAAAAACAATTTCTCTAACACTAAATTAGTTGTAGTTGACCGATGCTGAAATTTTCGTTTAGGCATTGTTGGTTTCTCAGAACTAACGGTATCAATTTGAAAAAATAACACCTTATAATTCATTAATGGGTTGTATTAAATCATATTAAACAACGATACAACTTTCTTCTTAAATTCTTAACTATTTTCCGACCAACTGTTTTTCAATTAGTATCGTACCACACAGCCTAACAGAAGGTCGACCAAAATCGGTGTGACGATTAACGTGTTAACGATAGCTCTATGGCCAATATAGGTAACGTTAACAAATGAAATTTACTACGAGTCATTACAACTCTCAAAGTCATACAAGAATACCGTGGGATTTGGACTTCTATGCGAGTTAATAGAAGCAATAACAATGAGGAATCGGTAAGGGGATGGTGGCGGTTTCGATCACCGCTTGTGTTCTTCATTTTTTCATCGGTTTCTAGAATACATTGTGCTAAAATCGCTTGGTCTTGATTACAAAATGTATATTTGTTATTTATAAAACAATTAAATCACTGCATTTAACCCTAACGATTACTATTTACAGTAGAACTTCCATCCGTTATGTGAATCTTCTATTATACGAACGCTCTATTATTCGGATGTTTTATTACATGAACGGTATTTCTACTACAGCACTGTAAATCCACATCGAAATTAGTTGCCTCTGTTGGACAAAATCTATCATAACGATTTAGTTTCAAAGCAGCATACGTGCTATAACGTTATATCGTAACGTTTGTATTTACCACTTAGTTTAAGATAAGTATTCCCAAAATTTCCTTCCTATCCTACACACACAATTACACGACCCTTGAATCTGTTACTCACCGATGTCGAGTCATACGTCTCAACCCTTACTCATCAAACCCTTGTGATATCCAAGAATTCCTATTGGACCTTTTCTTACTTCCACCATTTCAAAAATCAGAACTCCTAATCTTCATAAAGGACACAATAGCATTTACCAAAATCTTACGTGTAAGACCTTATATCGACAACTTCAAAGAATTGTTTCAATTTAGAACATCTATCTAAGAGCTTTCGAAAGTGTAAGATTTCCCGTAGAAAAGTTAGTAAATAAAGTAATACTTGTTATGGTTAAAAAATTACTAAACATCGGAATCTAACACTTTGTCATTGATCGCTCTCTGATTGATCAGTGTTTTTCGTTAATAACTCGTTAACAAAGTCGAATTTTAGATTTTCGCAAAGGAACAAGTTGCTTAGAATTGTGTCAACAATCACCCCTTAAAGGGACTTACTGACCTTTTGGGACACCCTGTATATTCTTTACTTATCCAACGATATTTATCGCGAGGGCAAGCTTTTAAAGTCGATAAATCAGTCCCTTTGAGCAAAAGCGACTTTATGCAATGTTTGCCAGGCGTAGGCGTTGCATTTAGAGGAGACTGTCCTTATTTTAAAATAGAAATTTTGTATCTCTATCAATCTCCAAGGACATTCAAGAGGAAAACTTTAGTAATGAAAAATTCATGAGTTCAATTACAACACCTAAAATACTAATAAAATGTTAAACTTGGTATTGTGAAAGTAATTTCGCTTTCTGTTCAGTCTTATAGAGGAGCAGTCGGGCTCCGTTTTCCGTGATTATTATTGCGATAAACCATACAATTTAAAATTATGTCCTTTCGCATATTAATTTTCCGATATCACGGGTTAGTTTAAATTAGACAAGAAATACAAACGGTATTGGTGATGCTATACTCATGGTTACTTTCAAACACGTAAAAGATCTAACACCAATAAAGATGTTTAGTAGCTAGAAAATGTTCCAGCATAACTCCATTTATCTAAACATTCACGCGTTTTTCTAATAACAACAATGTTTTTAACCTGATTATGGAAATGAATTTGCAAAACAATGTTACCCGTTCCTTTAAGTCAGTACAAATTTCTTGTGTTCCCTTCTACATCCCAACTATTTCATTAAACTTTTCTTTGTACTTCTCAATGTTTTCTGTATCCAATGGTATTAGTTCTTTTTCTATCCTTTTTTCTTCTTCCTTCTTTGTTCTTCCAGTGACTCTACCCAAACTACTTTTAATGATCTTTTAACTCTATTCTATCCTTTGTTATTAATTAGTACATAACCAATCACTGGTGTGCCCTGCATCTCTATATATGTGAATTCACCCTTCTCATCTACCATATTACCATTCAACAAGTGCCATCCTTTGTCCTCAGCCGTCGTCTTAACCGTTTGCTTTCTGCATTTATCTTACTACCTTTAGATCTTCTCTTATTCTGTTCATTTTCTTCCTCGCCATCCTTCTTCTCCTACCCTTGCATTCCAGTCCCCTCCCATTATCAACACTTTTTCATTCTCCTATATAACTCTTTGTATTTTTTGCTTCGATTCCGCCATACTTCATCCTTTGTGTATATCGTCCATATATCCCGCATTTTCCTTCTCACTCTTATTTGCCTTTTCACTAGTTTATCCTCCTCCCTCTCTTCTTCCATCGCTCATTTTTCTCTTATTTGTCGCTATACCTTCCATGGCTCTTCCTTTTTCCGACTTTTCCCTGCCGGTTGACAGTACCGTATAAATCCTTATCAATTATCCGTAATCAATTTCTTAATTTCTTCCATTGTTTCTCTTTCACTCAGATTTCTGTTAGTCCTACAAAATCTTATGCCTTTACAAATTTCCAAAAATCTGTGTCCTTATTCATCAGTCTTGCTGCATTCCTGAATACTACATTCCCCCTTGTATATTTTTGCTTCTAGTATGGACCGCCTTTGATCTTCCCCCTGAGACCTTAAATATTTGCTTCCCCCCGTCTTGTGGCTTTCTGCTCCTATTTTACCCATTTTCCCTCAATTCTCAATTTTTGATATCCAATATTTACATCCTTTCCACATTACCGCGTTCAATCTTCGCCGCTCGTATCAGTCGCTGTTGTATTTTTCTTTCCTTCTTTGTCAGATCGTGATCGATATAAATTTTTCTTCCTTTAAGCTTGTTTTTTATCTTCAAAATCCCTAACTCTTTCTCCTGTCTATATATCCTCGCTATAAGTATAGGCCCTTTCGCATCGCCCACTTTTCCTACCCATTCAAATTCACTTTGCACTTCTAACTCTTTCTCACACAAGTTACTGACTACTTTTATTATGTTCTTCCCATTTATTTCTAGATCTCTTATCACTGTGTTATTTTTTTCCTACTTCTTTTCGTGTATTTCCAGCAATGATCCTAACTTCCGAATGTCTTCATCCATTCT
>SMSQ01019842.1:0-18237 GCA_019453375.1 Ctenoplectra terminalis | reverse complement strand
ACTCACACTCAACTTTTCGTGTATCTTTACATTATACAAGACTTAATATTGAATCTTGCGCTTGATAACTTTTTACTTTTAACAATATTTTAGAAAACACTCGTCAAAATCCATTTCCTCGGGACAAGTATCGCAAAAGTGTGTCTTTCGAGTGCAAAGGGTTAAAAACTGCGGAAACACAAAGCATGTAATATTGCCTAAAAAATAAATAAACAAAAACAAAATAAAAAAAAAAAAAATTGTCTAACAGCTTACCGTGAGTGTTAACTACTCTCGCGTGATTTCACATTATAAACCGTCGCGACGAAACCCGATATAATTTTCAACCCAGTATATTGTAAATTTCGTATCCGATTACAGAAATAAAAACAATAACTTTATCACGATTCTTTGCAAATTTTCTATCTCTGTGTCAGATTATCTCCGAAATTCCAGATATCGTCGATAAAATCGGACGAGAACACATTTTCAAGCACGGACCCAATAATTTTGCTCGATATCAAATATCTGGTCGAAATGCCCCTAGCAGGAACTAATAAGCAGGGTTTAATGGAGAACCCGTACGAAATTCTCCTCGTCGAGATGACCTTGCCGCACGAGTTCACCGAGGCCTCTTCTTAAGAAGAGACACAGAATGGCGGAGAAAGGGCGGTTTCCTCCGCTGGGGATTCTCCCTTAAAATGAAGGGATTCGAGGGTTAGATCAAGAGGTCGGTCGGCGAATCTATGACCTCGGGACAGCTCTCAGAGCTTAGGTTTAATCAAATCTTCACCACTATCCCCGTGATACATCGCTTCACCATACAAGCAATTATGAATTAAATTAAAAAATAAACAACAATTGCGCTGATTTTAAAGCGGCTATCTCGAGAAAGCTTCTAACGTTTAATTAACAGGAATTCCTTTTTCGAACATCGAAGAACTCCGCGCTGTTTAATACTGGAACTACCAAAGTGGTCAAAATGACCCATTAATAATTTTTTAGAGAAATTTTATAAATCAACTGAAGAATCTCAGTGGCGATTTTCCGTGATTTTTCGTGATTTTCTGTTAAAAATACAGATAAAGCTTTGTTTATCTTGCGTTATGAATTTTTTTATGTATTAGGTTGTCCCAAAAGTTTCTTTCGTTTTATTAATAAGTAATGGATTCATAATACTTTATATTTTGCAATGTATTATTATTTTACACAGGATTCGTTTTGCACTATTCTTTTCCTCCATCTCTCATTTAACAAATAAGACTGAATGTTTGTTTAAACATTGCTAAACGAAATCACTGCGTGAAGATAACGAAAGAAACTTTTGGGACAACCTAATACCTTTCACTATGATTCCTTCGGTAGAAATATGTATGATTCGATCGTCGGTAGTTCTAGTGTTGATTAGCCCTCTGTAGCCCGAATTATTGACTGATTGTTGAAGAAAAAATTACAATCGATCACAGTTTTTCATTTTGGTTTAAATAATTTTTTAACTAATAATTCCTATAGATGAATCGTGGTATTTGATAGAAGATCGATACTATTACCGTTATTAGCGACATACGAACGAAGTTTGTCAGAAGACGTCGTTATTTTAAATACTTTTTAGTTTACCTTTTGTTTTCCTTTTTTTGTTGTACAAGAGTTAGTCTTAGTTTGACCGTCGAGCAAGCGTCACCTCATATGTACTCGTTAAATATACGTTTCTTTAATTTGAACGTTTACAGTTATTCTAAAAAAACCCATCACATAGTTTCAGATTTTTTTTGGTACAAATAAATATACTTTCAATCGTCTATAGTTTTAGATTCTTTTTAGTACAAATTAATATTCTTTCAATCGTCTATAGTTTTAGATTTTTTTTGGTATTAGGTTGTCCCAAAAGTTTCTTTCGTTTTATTAATAAGTAATGGATACATAATATTTTATGTTTTACGATATATTATTATTTTATACAGGATTCCTTTTTCGCTATTTTTTCCCTCCATCTCTCGTTTAACAAATAAGACTGAATGTTTATTTAAACATTGCTAGACGAAACTATTGCGGGAAGATAACGGAAGGAACTTTCCGGACAACCTAATACAAATGAATATACTTTCAATCGTCTATAGTTTTAGATTCTTTTTAGTACAAATTAATATATTTTCAATCGTCTATAGTTTTAGATTCTTTTTAGTACAAATTAATATATTTTCAATCGTCTATAGTCTTAGATTTTTTTTAGTACAAACGAATATACTTTCAATCGTTCATAGTGATAGAAGATCGATACTAATACCGTTATTAGCGACATACGAACGAAGTTTGTCAGAAGATGTCGTTATTTTAAATACTTTTTAGTTTACCTTTTGTTTTCCTTTTTTTTGTTGTACAAAAGTTAGTCTTAATTTGACCGTCGAGCAAGCGTCACCTAACAAGCGTACTTGTTAAATATACGTTTCTTTAATTTGAACGTTTACCGTTATTCCAAAAAACCCATCAGTATTATTATACAGTTATATAGTAATCAGATTTAATAATACAGTGGTAACTAAATAAAATTAATTTTTTAAAATATAGATACATTAGTTTGCAACAAAGGATGCAACGTCGCTAGAATTATTGAAGTATTTCATTATTGTCTGAATTTTCTATACACGCGGACGACTTAAGTTTATCCCTCTGTGTTATCTCGTGCTGACAGACGTTCATTTGTAACAACCAAGAGTAACAATCCTGTGATAGTAATTGAATTTTCGTTGGCTAAATCTGTAACGGAAAATTGGAGGATTTTTTAATCAATTTTCAGACTTTTTAATCAGTGTATCGTAAATTTAAATAATTTAACAAAAGGAATTGTGAAAAATTAGTCGAAGAGTTGATTAAAAATTCTTTAATTTTCTGTCAGAGGTTTAGTTAATGAAAATTCAATTACCACCGCAGAATTATTATTAGAGTCGTTTGGATAATATTCGAAAAAATGGAGGAATATTTCTCCGAGCAAGACAGAATGATTCCAAGAGCGATTTTAAAGGAGGAAAAAAATTCTCGCTTGTAACTGGATATTAAGTACGAAAATTGAGCGGAAATTACGATGCCTGCCTGGAAATCTGATTTTGTCCGAGAGGAGTAAAAAATGGGAAAAGATTTACCGCCGATCCGTTTTTCTCAATTTAGCCAAGGATTTGCCGAAGATTTTGCCTGTACATTTCAATTTCGAATTCTTAGAGCGTCATACCAATCAAAAGACGGCCTGGAGGCGTCTCGTTTTGCAGAAACGAGGCCGTCGTTTTAGATTTGTCCCTCGAGCTGTGTCTTTTCCATCTTTCATCTCGTTTATTTCTATTTTATTTTTTTCTTCTTCTTCTCTACTTTTAATTCAACATATGTTCGATGACAAAGCATACACTTTATGCTTCCAATCAAACATTTACTGAATTTCTGACGCGTTTGAAACTTTTTATAAATAATTTTAAAACGTGTGTAAAATTGGTGTGTAATAATTATACTGAGGATTCTTATGGGAATTTGTATTTTTTTAAATATGATAAAAAAGGTTGAACTTCGGTAGAAAATTATTTTACTTTTTTAACAAATTGGTGTGTAATAATTACACTGAGGATTCTTATTGGAATTTATATTTTTAAAAATGTGATAAAAAAGGTAGAACTTCGGTAGAAAATTATTTTACTTTTTTAATAAATTGGTGTGTAATAATTATACTGAGGATTCTTATTGGAATTTATATTTTTAAAAATGTGATAAAAAAGGTAGAACTTCGGTAGAAAATTATTTTACTTTTTTAATAAATCGGCGTGTAATAATTACACTGAGGATTCTTATGCGAATTTATATTTTTAAAAATGTGATAAAAAAGGTAGAACTTCGGTAGAAAATTATTTTACTTTTTTAATAAATCGGCGTGTAATAATTACACTGAGGATTCTTATGCGAATTTATATGCTTATGAGAATATGCTAAAAAAATTATTTTACGTACCAGGTACTGTAAAAAGTACTCTGATTTAGATATTTTGTATATTTTTTTATATACATATATTATGTCACATTCTGTGCAATATTGCACTTTTAAAATTCCTATAAAAAATTAAAATTCTTATATAAAAATCCGTAATCTGGTAACAATTATATTGCAAATTTTTATGAAAATTCATATTTTTGTAAATATACTAAATAAATTATTTCACATACCAGGTATTGTAAATAGCATTATAATTTAGATACTTTGTACATTTCTTTTTCATATTACGTCACGTTCTGTGCAATGTTGCACCTTTAAAATTTCTATAAATGCATAAAAATTCGTAGTCTAGTAACAACTATACTCCGAATTTTTATGCAAATTTATATTTTTGAGAATGTGTTCTAAAAAAATCATTTCGCATACTAAGTATTGTAAAATGCATTATAATTTTGATATTTTGTGTATTTTTTTTCATATTACGTCACATTCTGTGCAATGTCGCACCGTTACACGTCCTATAAATGCATAAAAATCCACAGTGTAATGATAAGTTGTGGTTGACAGATCTTTTTGTGGCCGTAAAGTCGCTTAAAACAAAGTTGCAAAGGGAAACACTCATTTTTCTATTGTACCTTACGACAATCGTTATGGGATGTAACAATCCACTTTGCTCGTGGCCTATATCGAGGATTCAGCGAGAATTTATCGAGGAAATGTTTCCACCTATCCGACGGTTTCAAAGCCGTTCTGCTATTTCAACTTGTTTTCTCGCTCTTATGCAAACGTTTCCAGAAACGTACTTCTACATCAATCATCGTGTTTCATCACGAATCAATGTTATCGTTATTGGATTTGCCAGGGATTTGGGATTTAGATAGAAAATATGTTAACTCAGCTGTGTTACGGAAGAAACAATGTTCTTTTTTTACTTTCAAATGATAAGTCTATTATTACAACACGATCGAGTAACTCTCTAAAAATTAGAAATTGCGTTGAACAGTGAAATGCGAAATGTATTTAAGAAATTCTTGATTATTTTGTAATCAAAGATAAAAACAGTTTGAAAAAACTAAGAGAAATCGTGTTAATTACAAAATATAGTTATCGTGAAAATTTTATGTTAAAATGTTTGATATTTATATATGCAAACAGATGCAAGAAAAAGCATAGTGTAAATTTCATAGATTAAACGCATAGAAAAATGGAAGCAGACAGAAGATTAAAAAATCTAAACTCCTTTATGGTAGTTTTTTTTTTTCTTATTACTACATGGAATTAAAAATAGTAAAACTGTTATTACTTGGTTTGGTAATAAGAATTCTAATTTTTAGAGGGTTCTTCGATCGTGTTGTTGTGATACGTGTTGTAATAATATACTCATCAATCATACTTAATAGAAAATATAAGGTTACAGTGCTTCTAAATATAAAAAAGGTAACAAATTTTCTTCTCAAGTATAAAACACAGTTCTCAGAAAAAAATGTAACCTTTTTACGTAATAATCAAGAATTTCTTAGATGCCTTTTGCATTTCATTTTTCAACGCAATTTCTAATTTTTAGAAGTAATTTTAAGATAATTTTTACTCGATCGTGTTGTAATAATATACTCATAAATCATACTTAATAGAAAATATAAGGTACAGTGCTTCTAAATATAAAAGAGGTAACAAATTTTCTTCTTCAGTATAAAATACAGTTCTCAGAAAAAAATGTAACCTTCTTACTTAATAATCGAGAATTTCTTAGATGCGTTTCGCATTTCACTCTTCAACGCAATTTCTAATTTTTAGAGAGTTACTCGATCGCGTTGTAATAATAGATTTATCAATCACACTTAATGGAAAATACAAGGTTGCTTGTGATCGTAAAAGAGGTAACAAATTTTCTTCTCCAGTATAAAATACAGTTCTCAGAAAAAAATGTAACCTTTTTATTTAATAATCAGGAATTTCTTAGATGCCTTTCGTATTTCACTCTTCAATAGAATTTCTAATTTTTAGGGGTAATTTTAAGATAATTTTTACTCGATCGTGTTGTAATAATATACTCATAAATCATACTTAATGGAAAATACAAGGTTACTTGTGATCGTAAAAGAGGTAACAAATTTTCTTCTCCAGTATAAAATACAGTTCTCAGAAAAAAATGTAACCTTTTTACTTAATTATCAAGAATTTCTTAGACGCTTTTCATATCTCACTCCTCAATCTTAAAATATTTAATTCAACAGTTTTAAAAAGTTTGGAAACATGAATAGTAAATATTATCTAGACAATATTTACTATTCATTTTTCCAAACTCCATTCTATCATAATTCTTCTCCCTTCAAACATAAATCGTACATAAAAGTATCACGATACTGCTTGCCATTTTTCTATTTCAATTAACGCTCTAACGTCGAAGCGAAGTCTCACAGACTCTCTTCGTCGACGCGTACTTCTTTCAACGATAAGCTTTTAAAGTTCGTCAATTTAAGTTCAATATAAGAAACTGGTTCGTCGAGATCCAACTACTGTTTCATTTACCAAGAAGACGTATAAATAATATACATAAACAACCGTACACACATTTGTGCATAAACAACCTAAAATTTCATAGATCTTCTAGACTCCACCTCTGACTTTATGTTCCAAATATAATTCTTCGATATTAACCGATTAGCTGCCACGATCCCGATTTAGGGATTTTGGAATTTTACGTTTACCACTCGGCGCGAAAAATATATATGGTACGCTTGACAATTTAATTTCATTCTATATATATCTGTCAATATTGCGCGTCACAGAAAGTGTGTATTTTGTGGTTCGTTTTTTTACAACAAGCGATCAAAATCGAAATTCAAATGTAAGTTGAACGGAACACAATTGTCATATTTGAAGCTTAATATTTTTTATTCCTTTTTTATATTATAATGAAACACAGTACATAAATCTACATAATTTAGAGGTTACAGTAACGATCTGGTAGTTACTCGGTCTTTTCTTTTTTATTCAAATGATTTTACCGATCATTTTATATCTATACCCATTCGGCACCTTTTCAAAAATATCAAACAATTTCAAAACAAAACGTAATTTCAATACAATTATATCGTTACACAACTTTTTCTGCATATATATAACTTATCCAGGCAAAAATAAAAAAAATAAAAATTTAACAGTTAATGGGTTAGAGTTAAAATATACTTTATCCATTTACTCTGATTCTTATCAAAGTAATTCTTTCAAAGAGTATTCTTCAAGTATTCTTATCAAATTTTCCTCGATTGCAAACAGATCTCTGTTCAAGATACCATGAACAAGAAAATGCTGTGTGTTTCGATAGCGAAACGATCCAAATCAAGAATACGATATTATTATTAAACATACCTGACGATCAGGCATCATGTCACAGTCGTACATGCTTCTGTCACGTCGATAGAATGCAGCAGGCATGTAGGCAATTATAACTGACAATCAGGCTCAAACGATGATCTTCTCCCCTTTACTTCTTCTACTATTAAGCGTTTAATGTCTACGTTTATCTATCCCTCTTACTCTCTCTCTCTCTCTCTCTCTCTTTCTATATATATATATTTTTTTATATATGTATTATGAACTCGATTTATTATTGTGCCTGTCGATTTGTTTGGGTTGCTTTCTCGTTAGCCTCTTCTTCTCTATCGTTCTCTCACTCTCACACTCTCCCTCTCTTACTCTCGGTATGATCAAAATATACTATGAATCGTCAACATCGTTAAGATATGTGTGCTTCTCATATAGATTTATATACGTAAAGAAATATTTAATCTCTCTCAGTGCAGGTGATGTCGTTCATTAACAAGTGTGCTCTCTGTTCTTCTTTTTTTTTTCTCCCTTTCGTTTCTCTTCTTCGTTACAATTACTATTACTAATTCCTCTGCTTCGCTAATATCGCGAGACCCGCGAACAATGGGGTCCTGCTTCGAACCGAAAGGAGAACAAAAATAGACGTCTGTATATATGTATATCTGAAGGAAGATCACTGTTTCAGGCTGCTGCCACAGGCTCAGAACTTGTCTCCTACGAAGAGTGGTGTACAATGAACCCAACTTTTTAAAGTTCGTCGTCGCCCTTCAAACGGGGTGCATGACCCGCGCACGGATCAGACTAACTTTCCGCCGCTAATTTCCCTTGCGTGTCAACTGCTCGCTGCCCGTAGGCTCACGAGGATGAAGCCAGGCTAGCGCGAACCGGTTAGAAGATTTTTTCAGCCAACAGAACGACGCTGTTCGGATCGCGTTCTCTTTATATTACGATGGAAGATTGGGCGATGAAGTTGTCGACGAGACCAGCCGTCTGTCCGATTTCGTCTCGGGGTATCGCCTCTTTTTAGGCTGTCGCGCTCGCCGGATCAATTTCTCACCGATCAAGCTGTAACGGACAATAAATATCGTTCAAGATTGCTTCCTCGATTCCTGCCTTTTTTTTTTTTCCTCCGAGATACAGCTGTTAGGGTCGAACCCCTGTCTTCCGCCGATCACAGTGGCATTCCAAGTAATCTTGAAGCTCTATTTATTGAAATCTCTAACAGTCACCAGCGTGCAAGATCGTGGTCAACGCGGACGATTGGTGGTCGAAGAAACAGCGGATTCGTTTGGTTGGAAAGGGGACAGATGTACGAGGATTTAACTCCCTTCTCAGGGATAATCTCTCTCTCTCTCTGTCTGTCTGTCTGCCACGCACAATTCTGGCAAGCCGAACCGGCCCAAGTGCGTCGGATCGGTTTACGATGTAAAGTCGGGCTTTGTTCGTTTCCTTCTGTGATTATGCCGCGTGGTTGAAATAGACGAGGCGACGACGAAGGGGGACAACGACGACCAATAAGACGTGAACGAAGTCGACGACGGGGACGACGAAGACGACGAAAACGATGACCACTCGTTGCGTGTGTGCGGCTCGCTCTCTCGCGTACGCGTGTACACAGTGTGAGTAGACATGTGGGTGCCCATGCGCGGGTGTGTTTCGTACGTGCGCGCCCTACGTACGTATCTCCTTGTGTATTATCTATATCTTTATCTCCGTATGAGTTTGTCTTTATATATCATACCATACAGATACACCGGTCCGCGCCGAGCTGAACGACGTGCCTGTGTAGACTCATACGCTGAGAAGACGTGTCTACGAATCGGTTTCGTGTATGGATGTAACGTGTCTGTTATGTGTGTATATGTGTGCTTTGTAAGTGTGCTGCGAGGACGACAGAGCGCGTGTCGCTTCGAGAAACAGGTACCGGCCTGTCGAGTGCCTAGGGGAAGACTGGACTCGAAACCGACACGGTGGCAGCAGGACCACGGGAGCGAGGGTGTTTCTCCCCCTTTTCGTTCCCTCTCTGTATACCATCTCTCCCTCTCTCGATCTTTCTCCGCCCTCTGTGCGCCCTCGCTTCTCCTCTCTTCGTTACTGGTGCGCTTCCTCTCTTGTTCTCTCTCCCTTTCTCCCGTGGTATCTGCATGGAACGTTGGAGCACAGGCGCGCTGACTCTCTCCACCAACCGACAATCAATACGCCGGCAGGCCCGTACTTTCGCCCGCGAAATCGTAATTTTCACAGTTCCTTCGTTCTTCCAGTTTCCGTTGCTCGGCCTCTCTTCCATGTCACAGGGATCCTCTTTCGTTTCCACGTCCTCGCGACCCGTGGATTCTTCACGGTCGATCTTTCTTCAACCCCGACGTCTCTGTTACGGCTATCGCTCGGTCTAGGGAATTTTTTTTTCCCCCCGGTTTCTTATTTTTCCTGCTGGTTCGAGCGAAAAAGCGCGGGAATTCGTTGGACACAGAGAACCGGCGGCGTATGCGAGCAGGAACGATGCACCGCTAGTTTCGAATCTTTTGTTGATCCATTGACAATAGACGTTCGCTTGTCGTTAATTTTTTCTCAATATCGATCTCTCGTCTCGTTATTCCCTCGTTATTCTCGGTCGAATCTCCTCGGTTGGACCGAATCGAAATTTCAACGCCGATCCGACCTACTTCTCCCGTTCGGTCGGAACTGATTGATAGGCGTTGTACGTTCTATAAAAATTACATTTTCGTGTACAGTTCGATCGAACATCTCTACGCTATTCCTATGGGACTACGAACAACTGTGTTGCTAAAGTGGGCTTCGAACAATAATTTGTTTAAATAAAGCAACATTGTAACGGTCAGTTCCTATTAATCGAGATCGTGCAGAGGAACGCCGTAAATTATACAGAAGCATGAATCTTATTCATCAAACTCGTGCTCGTAAATCTCGAGCTAAACTTCTACAAGTTCGCTGGAAAACTGGCGACAAATATTCGATTATCGATTCATTAAGAGCATTTCCACGAGATGATTGTGGGTCAAATGGCGTAAAAACATTTGGCTCGCCTCTACGTGCACCTTTTTTCTTTTTTTTTCGCTACGCGAGAAGTTCTAAGAGTGCTGCGAATAAATTTTATAAAGAATTTATGGGAGAGTAATGTGCGCGTTTAATTTAATCCTCTGTGGTGTCGCGTGACTTAAAAGTTGGAAAACTAATGTATCCGTATTTAAAATAATTTTTATTGTTCGGTTATCACTGTACTGTTCAATTTGATATCACTGCGGTGAAACCACGAATATCTATAGAAATTATTAGCTAAAAAATTATCGAATCAAAGCGAAAAAGCTGTAACCAATCGTAATTTTTTCTCCGATAAGCTGATAAAATTCGGGCCAAAGAGGGTTAACTCAGCACTTTGAATAAAACGAGCCTTGGATTATTAGCAGATACTCGATGATTTTAGTTTCTCGGCGAATCGGATAACTTTCGAAGCAGATTAACCCAAGTGACGATATAAATGAAGGTTTCACGAAGTTCTGCGACCAATTTGAAGCTCGAATAATTTCGACGTTGATGTATCATACTTATTAAGAGCCATTTAAAGGAGTCGAAGAAATTTTGTGAAGATTCCAAGAGAAAAGGAAGGTCAATAATTAATCTCCTGAAAGGTATAAACGTCCGAGGAACGAAAGTTCACCCTAATAATTGATCTTGGCGAGGAAAGTGGCAAATTCGAGATAGAGGAAATAACGTTTTACGAGGAGCGCGAGAAAATTACGAAAATAGATGATGTAAAATGTTTGGGAAGAGCAAAAGCTAATTTGAAAATTCTGTGAGGGAACTATGCAGATCATTGCTTGATTAAATAACCAGTGAACAATGTTCCTCTTTGGAAGTATGAAATGAAATGATAGAAGCTGAGCATCGTGAATGAGATTTCCCCGAGACGAAATACGAAGGGAATATAATGTGAAGCTGTGAGTACTCGTTTTGTGGATGAAAAGAAGAAAAGTAAATATGACGGAAAAAAGATTCAAAATTCATATTTAATCTCATTTTATTAAATGAATCGATATATATATATTCATTTAATATTCATTTAATATATATATATATATAAAGATAAGTAAGTATTAACAACGGTTTTTTATTCGTCTGAACGCTGCGTGTTTCATTCTTTTTAAAAATCTACGGATTTATTTTTAATTTGTGTATTTATATATTTTTTTTATCTTTCACTGTACTATTATGTTTTATTATAAATGAAAATGTATTATTATTTATAACAGTTTTTCATGTATCTAAACTTTTCTTTTTAAAAATCTACGGATTTATTTTTAATTTGTGTATTTATATTTTTTTTATTTTTCACTGTACTACTATACTTGATTGCAAATAGAATTATTATTTATAACAGTTTTTTATTCACCTGAAAGCTGCATGGTTCCTTATTTTTAAAAATTTTCGGATTTATTCTTAACTCGTGTATCTATATTTTTTTTATTTTTCACTGTACTATTATATTTTATTAGAAATAGAAATGCATTGTTATTAATAATAATTTTTCATCTACCTGAACGTTGCATGGTTCCTTATTTTCAAAAATCTACGGATTTGTTCTTAATTTGTGTATCTATATTTTTTTTTTATTTTTCACTGTAAAATTATTTTATTATTATGTTAATTATATTAGAAAATTATTAGTTCCTAATTTTTAGATCAACCTGAGAAACTGTAATCGTGTATAATTTTTTTTTTTCTTACAAGCAACTGAAATTCCAATTGTAGAGGATTAAAGAAAGTATATTTTAAGTAGCCTGCATTACTAGTAATTTAAAACGTTTATAAAAATCTCTCTGAATTTTTCATGAATAATAAGCCGACAAAAATATCTTTTCTAAATTTTTCAAGATCTTTTATGAATTAGAAAATTATTCCATCTCTCATATTGAGAAATTAAAGAACAGAATTTATTCCGCAGTCTAATGTAAGCTTTCTACACGTTAAACATTACATCGATTTTACTCGATTTTCCATTAGGCCGTGTACTATGACACGAATTGAAAAATATGTAGTGCGGTGAATTGAAAAATAACGAACAATTTATTAGAAAATTGTAATAGCTGCCAAGGAAAGTCGTGCCTTTTTTAAACATATTTCAATAAAATCCATTAACGAATCGTAAGCTATTATTTTTTTAAATTGCTAAGAATTTCACTGAATTCCTGATCAACAATAATGTATTATCTCACTTTCGAAAACATTCTAACATTCTAATAGCCATTCATGTATCGTTTAGTGGTCACCAATGACTTCAATGTTAATGTGACCACTCTAAAATAAACTCTTAATAAAAATAAATAAATAAATAAACTGACAAAAATATTCTAGAATTTTTCAAGCATTCTTACAAACTACAAAATTATTACACTGAGAAATTAAAGCACAAAAATTATGCAGCGACCCAATAATTGTTTTAACTCCTTCCAATTTTTTATTATAACAAAAAAATTCTTCAACAATCCAGGAAATCTTAATATAGATACTACTGTAAAGTTTTACACGTTTCTGTTTAAAAATATAAGAAAGTATTAGAGAGTATCTTTGAAGGAAAAATCTACTTCTCCACTCCAGTAGAAAAGGATCGTACGTGGTCAGACACAGATACGAGACTCGGCAGTAGATCGGTCATAACTTTTACAATTTCTAATATTGTACGCTCAAACATTTTCTATCGTTCTTGCAATATTTTTCTTACCATTTCGATAAAAGGAAGGGCATATCCTGTACAGTCGGACCAGTAAATGGGAACCGCAAAAAAAAGACGAACACGAGCGAAGAAATTTTAGAAAGGAAAGAGGAGGCTAGCACCAAAATGAAACAAAAGGTGTACGATTTGTGGAAAGAAAACGTCGAGCAGGAAACGTGACTGTTGTACATATTTGCGGTAGCCTTATAGTTCGAAGGATTTTTCCAGTAGTGGAATACGTAGAAAATAAGGAATTCTCGGGTAAGCGTTGTAACGTCAGCGTAAAACTAACACTTTCACTCTAATCCATTACGAATTACATTTTCTCTTTGAGATAAAAAAATTATTTTCACGTATGGAAAACTAGAATTTTATAGAAAATTAACTAAAATCGATAGCCATATTGCGGATTTTTTGTAAATTATTATTTTTGTGAAAATAGTAATAAAAATAAATGTGCAACTTGAGTAGAAAGTTATTTCATCTATCAGGAATTATAGAAAGCACTATGGTTTAAATATTTCGCATATTTTTTTCATATTGCGTTCCGTGCAATTTTGCAACTTCAAATTCTGTATAAATGGAATTTAATTTCAATTTCAATTTCCAAAAAATCCGCAGTCTACTAATGGCTTTTTTTTTAAACTAGAACTACGAAATTGATCAAAATGACAAATTCTTAATTTTGGAGAAAAATTTCGTGAAATGATTTTTTCGTGACTTTTTGTTAAAAATATTGGTAAAGGTTTGTTTCTATTGCATCGTGTATTTTTTCATGTATCTTTCATTTTGATTTCTTCGATACCAATAAGTATTCTCATGTATCCCGAAAGGAAATCGTTATTTTGAACAATAAAAAAAAAAATAAGTATGCTTTAATACTACAACTATCGACGATTAAAATATACTTATTTTCACTAAAGAAATTAAAATGAAGGGCGTACGAAAAAAATACATAATGCAAAATCCATATTTTTAACAGAAAATCCCTAAAAATTCCATGAAAAATTATGAATTGGCCATTTTGAACACTTTGGCAGTATAGTGAAGGAAAGCTATTAGTAGACTGCGGATTTTTAGGAAATTGAAACTGAAATTAAATTTCATTTATAGAAAATTTGAAGTTGCGAAATTGCACTTATTTTCACTAAAGAAATCAAAATGAGGGGGCATACGAAAAAAATACGTAATGCAAAATCCATATTTTTAACTGAAAATCCCTAAAAATTCCTAAAAATGTATCACAATAAAATTATAAAAATTCCATGAAAAATTATGAATTGGCCATTTCAAACACATTGGTAGTCCTAGTAAAAAAAAGCCATTAGCAGACTGTGGATTTTTAGGAAATTTAAATTGAAATTAAATTTCATTTATAGAAAATTTAAAGTTGCAAAATTGCACGAAGAGCATATGAAAAAAATACATAATGCAAAATCCATATTTTTAACTGAAAATCACGAAATATCCTCCAAAATATATCACAATAAATTTATAAAAATTCCATGAAAAATTATAAATCGGTCATTTTGAATATTTTGGTAGTTCTAATGAAGAAAAGCCATCAATAGACTGCGAATTTTTAGGAAATTGAAATTAAATTTCATTTGTGGAAAATTTGAAGTTGCAAAATTGCACGAAGAGCATATGAAAAAAATACATAATGCAAAATCCATATTTTTAACAGAAAATTCCGAAAAATCCCCCAAAATATAACACAATAAATTTATAAAAATTCCATGAGAAATTATGAATCGTTCATTTTGAACACTTTGATAGTTCTAGCGTTAATTATCAGTAGTTCTGGTATTAAATCCTATTAACATTTTTCCACTGATGAGTAATATTTAAGTCTAAAAATAAGTCTAAAAATAAGAATAAACACGATATGAAAAGAAAAAAAAAATGAAACTTTTTTAGTAATAATCTATCGCAGAGTGAATCCTAGTTGATTATCTCTTGTAGGAGGTAGGAAATCGGTTTTTGTTTGTCAGAGAGTGTGTAATGTATCTGTATCGAGTAGATATGTGTTGCGTCGTATGTACGGAAAGATTGGGAGAAGTAAATATCTTAAACCAAGCCATCGAAAACGTCTTTTCACGAAAATCTATGTACAATACTTCCCTATATACCTGATGCGACACATGAGAGAAAACCAGGAATTCCGCGCGGCTGACTTACAATTTCTACTCGACTCAGAAAAAGTCAATGCTGCGAAATACTGGCTCGACACGTTGCACCTAATATCGTTTCGTAGATGTGTGGATCCTGCTAAAAATAGTTATGCAGTTTTATAATTTTTATCGCCAATTTCGACAGAAATAATCGAACGCGGAAAAACACTAACCAAAATAAGATACAGTAGCTACTGAAATTTGTAAAAAAAATACTAAGCTTCTTTAAAAACATTGTTTCTACAGACTGAGTTGTTAATAACCCAACTTAGTGATAATTTAAAAAAATAAGTAAATAAATAATAGGCGAGATGAACCTATCAGTTTAATTCTTCGATTTTTTTTTTTCTTTTTAAATTGTTTGTTTTAAGTAACATCGATCACTAAGTTCGGTTTTTAGCAATTTAGTTCGTGGGGAAAATATTTAATTCTTTACACTTTTAAACTTTTTTAAGTTTCGGAGGACTGATATGAAAACTTAAAGTGTTTCTTTGAAAAAAAAAGAATATTAGAAATGATTACGATTTTTATTTATTTCGTTTATTTGTCTTATTTTAAAATAAAAGAAAAATATGCGAATCGACGGAAATAGGGAATTTAACTTGAAACTTAAGTTCTGTAGAAAATTGCACGTGTCGCCGCAGTGGCGCCAATGGGGTGCAAAGGGTTAATGTTTATGGAGAAGCTTAGTATTTTTCAGAAATTTTAGCCGTTGTATCTTGTTGCGTCGATTTATTGTATTAATAACAATTTACGTTAATTGTATACCAATTGCGATCGTCTATCTTTTTGACAGATGGAATAGAAAATTTATTCACATATTTTAAAGTATGTAGAAAAATAGACAATGTCAAGAAATCTGATTTCAATAGAGTTAAAGTTATAAAAATAATTAAAATAAACAAATACATGAATATACTAGAATATGTGAATATAATAATGAATATAATAGAATATATAATAATAATAATGAATATAATAGGATATATAACAATAATAATAACGAATATAATAGAATATATAATAATAATAATGAATATAATAGATATACGTGAACTTTGAAACTTTTTACGCTTTAAAAAATATTCTTTTCTGATACATATTATTATTATTATTTTTTCTTTTCAAATGGTTTATTTTAAGTCGTATTAATCACTAAGTTTGGTTATTAGCGACACAGTCTGTAGAAAATTATTTAGTTAATGCTACTTAATTGTCAAACGTGTACTGATCTTGAAGATTGTGGCTCGTTTATCAAAGAAGCTAATTTTTAGGGGGTTCTTTGATTTCGTACGAGCTTCTGTAAAACATCGCTGGCTGTTTCTAGGTAATGTACACTTTATCGAATTAAACTTTTTCTTTCAATCACGTTAAGTGAAACCTAATTTCTTACTGCCTATTACGTTACTTAAATCTCTGTAAATGCTTTGATCGAGGTTTATGTGGCTTTTATCTAACAAATTTTTTGATTAAAATTAAACCATGAAATACTGCGATAAAGAATATTGACGAACCATTGACGTTTGAAATTGTTCTTTCGTTTTATTTGTTAGCTAAGTTGTTAAGGAATTTTTAAAAACTTCAATCTATTATATACTTAGTGTTTTTATTTGTAAATGTAGATTACACATTTTTTATAATTAGTTTCGTTTGTTTATACTAGTTTGTTTGGAATAACGTTATTATGTCCTACTGCAAAGAAATTATAACAATCACGACCAAATGTATCTCAAATATAGAATAAAAAAATTTATAATTTAACCACTCGTTTGGTTTTTTTATTTTTATAGGAAAGTTTAATGATGCATCGATATTTAGGTCATTAACGACAAGTAATTCTGTAAAGGCACATTCCAATTATTTTGAAACGGTTGAGTACTTTATAATCGTCGCAATTTATAATTTATAATTATTTTGAAACATAGATTATATATCTTGTGTAATTAGGTTCTTCTATTTATACTCTTTTGTTTGGAATAACTTCATTGTATCTAGCTGCAAAGAAATGATAAAAATCACGATCAAATGTATCTCAAATATAAAATAATAGAATTTGTAAACTATTCTTCAATCTTGAAATATAATTCCGTGGAATAGGATTCAAAAATAATTATTTTGAAAACAGAAGTTCCTTCTCAGGGTAAATTCGATGTATCTCAAATACAGAATAATAGAATTTGTAAACTATTCTTCAATTTTGAAATATAATTCCGTGGAATAGGATTCAAAAATAATTATTTTAAAAACAGAATTTCCTTCTCAGAGTAAGTTCGATGTATCTCAAATACAAAATAATAGAATTTGTAAACTATTCTTCAATTTTGAAATATAATTCCATGGAATAGGGTTCAAAAATAATTATTTTAAAAACAGATGTTCCTTCTTAGGATAAGTTTGGGAGTGACGACCCACTTTTTCGAAAAAGAATCGGCACGTCATAAATTCAATTGCCATCTATACTAAAAATACATATTTTCTAAAGTAAGTACGCATGAATTTATAACAGTAACCCTTCGTACTTCTAAACTTTTTCAAGTTTTGCAAGGACTAATGTAAAAACGTTAACTATTAGTTTGTGAAGAAAAAAAAAATATAAATGTTTACAATTTTTCAATAATGTAGTAAATTTCCTTCGTTTGAAAATAAACAAATTTCTTGAATCGAAGGAAATACAAAATTTAACCTAACCCTCCTGCACTGTTTCAAATAAGTTTAACACTAGAACTACCAAAGTGGTCAGAATGACCCGTTAATAATTTCTTACAGAAATTTTATAAATCAACTGAAGAATCTCAGTGACGATTTTCCATGATTTTCTGTTAAAAATACAGATAAAGCTTTGTCTACATTGCGTTATCAATTTTTTTCATGTACCTTTATGATTTCTTCGATAGAAATAAGTATGCTTCGATCGTTGGTAGTTCTAATGTTAACTGGACGAAAATTGAGTATTTAATAACTTCTCATTAATATATTCAATACACGTGAAGATTACTCACTTTTATTAATACCGCATAAAAAATATAAATTAATATTTTTATTATTAGCCCAAAGAATATT